>JANPYM010000010.1:843595-1026813 GCA_025890175.1 Ciborinia camelliae
CCATCCTCTACCTTCCTCCTATCCCCCTATCCCCTTTTATCCTTTTTTTATCTTTATCTCCTTTTTTATCTTCCTCCAACCCCCCCTATATCATTTTTTTAACTTTATTATCTCCCATTTTCATTTTTATTTTTACCCTTTAATCTTCAAACCCCTTATTTCCTATCCTTTTTCTCATCCTCTTTCCAAACTTTTCATCCTCATCCCCCCCTCTCCCCAATCTCCAACCTCCAAACCCCCCAACCTCCAAACCTCCCACCCCCCAACTCCAAAAGAAAATACTCGGATAGCCAGCCAGCCTACGGACCGGACCGTACGTCATTTTCAAAGTCAAGTCAAGTCAAGTCAAGTCAAGTCAAGTCAAGTCAAGTCAAGTCGAGTCGAGGTGTTCTTTCCGAGAGGTTCTTTCCGAAAGGTTTTTTTCGAAGTGTTCTTTCCGAGGGGTGTTCTTTCCGAGAGGTGTTCTTTCCGAGAGGTGTTCTTTCCGAGAGGTGTTTGGGGGGGGGGAGGGGGAGGTTTCATAGTGTTTCATAGTGTTTCATAGTGTTTCATAGTGTTTCATAGTGTTTCATAGTGTTTCATAGTGTTTCATAGTGTCTCATAGTATTGAGGTGAGATGTGGTAAGATGTGGTGTGGTGTGGTGTGATGTAATGTGGTGATATAGTAGTGTGAAGGGAAAGGTTTGAAAAAGAGATTTGAGGGAGAGATTTGAAGAAGAGATGGTTGAAGATGGATAGAGATTGATAGAGATAAATGGATGGTTCTAAATATACTATTCAAACATTCAGTTTCCCAGATACACAGTGTTCCCATATTTTATGTCATGCTATGCACGCTATACACGCTATGCACGTTATGCACGCTATGTCATGCTATGTCATGCTATACACGCTATGTCATGCTATGCAACAATTTTCATGCTATGCCACGCTATGCCACGCTGTCACGCTATGCCATGCTATGTCATGCTATGCAGATCCGATTTCTCTTTGAGAAATGTAAAATTAAATACTCCTCCTGATTACCATCTCCATCTTCATCTCCATCTTTCCAATCTGACCTGGGTATTATATCGAACTAATAGAGAAGAGACGCCGCGAAAAGTACCAGCAAACCCGTTGGAGAGAAATAGCTTCGAATCCGGTTCCCACTCGAAGAATTGGTAGACGTAGCAGATCCTGAAGATTGAGAGCTAGATGTGGTTGATGACTCCGGAAGCAGAGGGTTTAATGTTCCTGATTGGATGGCAGAACCTGCGGAGATTGAGTTAGGTACTGATTCTGAAGTAGTTATTGTGGATCCAAAACCAGGGGAGAAGGTAGTAGTAGGTCCAACGGTTGAAGTGCCAGTGATCTCCATGGAACTTTGTTTAGGAATGGTAGTAGGACTAAGAGTGGAGGTAAGCCTACCAGAAGAAGAGGTTGTTGACGTGGCCGAGGATGCAACAGAATTCTTTTGTGCCAAGCCTATAGAACAATTAATATATTTAGCAAAAAATAGGACATGGAAAAGATATACCAATACGGTTTTGATCAACGTCGAACACGGCGTAAATGTTTTTGAAGAGAGTATCTCCAATCAACCAAGAGTTAGTATCAACCACAGATACTCCATAAATATTGCTGGTACAGACTCCATCTACTGAAGGTCCAACCCAATCTTTTGAAGAAACACTATATGTGACTCCAGAAAACGTGAATGACATAGATGTGGTCGTAGAGCAAGGGACTGTCCATGTATTATTGTCTGTGGTTGTAGCATGAGGTACGAGTGCATGAAGTGCCATCACGTCTACTGGTTGTCCAAAGATGTAAGATGTTCCAGTATCGAGGTAACCCAATCTTCCAGTAATACCAGCTTGAGTGTCACCAAATCCCACGTTATCAAGAGGAATTGCCCAATGGTTTGGACCGTTCTTCGCGACACTCGTATAACCCAAACTGCCATTATAGCGTGACGTATCCGGGGCACCAAAGTTAATTTCTCCAGTGTTGGTACCATCCGAGGCACGATTCAGGTCCATTCCAAACAGATTTGCTTTTAAAGATTTCGAACTAATAACAGTCTGTAGAAAGTTGGGAACCGGACCAGTTTGCCGAGATAGCCCTAAGATGCCGGAGAAGGGAAATGAATTGAATTGAACACTGGTACTATTGGCAATTCCCAGAGTGAAAGGGAAACTCATGCCGGCAAAGTTGATTGTGTCGGTAGCGTACGTTCCAGTGACATGGCCAGATCCATATGCAACATCTAAATCCATACCCGCTTCCTTGTAGGTCGAAGAATCTGCTGTACCGAAAGACGCACGGGTTTTACACGCAGTCGAAGTGCAATTAGGACCCATAACCCAAGTCGTGCCAGCCCCCGTATCGAGTAACATTAACAAAGGATCTTTCTCGCTTCCGAGTTCCACTTGAGCAAAATAGGAGAAATCGGTTCCGGTTTGCATAATCCCCGCACTATTTGTCTGTGTAGGAACTGCCGCAGATTCAATTGACATATCGTCATTCTTCACAAGGGTAGATCCACGCTCTTCGACCCTGGTAGCTTCAAGTCCCGTTCCTGGGTTGTATTTGCGAATGAGACGATCTGCCAGCTCCCGAATTTGAACATCTCTGGGTATATCGGCCTTTCAATAATGAATTAGCCAAATCATATTAGATCGAGCCCATTTTAACTTACAGATGGGAGCTTTTGAACTAGTTTAAGAACAGCATTGCTCTCACCACTCTCGACTTCTCTCTTGGACGTAATATCTGGGCAGTCCTTATATAACTCGCACATATATTCTGGAAAATAGGCGTAGAATGCCGAGGAAAATTGGAGGAGCGAAAGTGATGCGAACAGGGCCAACTTGGAGGACCACATAATGGCTTATAGCAGGAAGTCTCTCAGGAAAGTGGGAATCTCAAAGTCGGATAATGGGCAAGCACAATTCAAACTCTCAAACAATAGATATTGAATGAGGCACAATCACTTAGATTGGAATATTGTAGAGTGAATACTCAAGTAGACAGGAAATGAATTTGGGATGATAGAGTCTGGTGCCTTGAGACCTAGGCTGTTGATTAGGTATGTCAATGACAAGATAAATACCCTCGAGGGGTAATTTGGATGGGGATTGTCTCTTTTGGTTGGTCCTATGGAATGATTTGAACTGTATCATCCATTGACATTGATCAATGAATTGATCAGAGTGCCAGACTCTCTTGATGGATTTTTATATTAAAAATTATGATTGTAGTAAGAACATGAAAATAATTAAATAATATTAAACTGGCGAAAGACGGAGAATTTGACAACTGTGATTATTACAATGAATATGAGTATGTATGATGTTTTAGAAGGGGGAAGAAAGATCCAAGTCGTGAATGCTGCTGAAAGTGGGATTTGATGTGTATTGCCAGGTAGAGCTGAAGGTTGAAGATAAGAAAAATATCTATCCCCTCCAAAGAAGATCAATACGATAAATCCAATTTGCTGAAACAAAAAGGAACCCCCAAGAATTAATGCAGGTATTCGGAATGTCGTGAAGTAAGCAAGAGGAGAAGAGAGATGGATGGAGGGGGTGGAGAGTAGAGGGTGGAGGATGGAGGATGGAGGATGGAGGATGGAGGACGGAGGGGAAGGGAAGGGGAAGGGAAGAGGAAGAAGGGAAGAGAGACAAAAAGTTTAAAGGGGATGAAGTAAGAAAAAGGTTGCTTAATGCTTGTCCTTGGCATTTTCTTGGGGGAGCTTGGTTTGCTACTTGATCAATTACTCTTGCAGCCGGTGCTTGACATCCTACCTTGTACATGTACCTACATGGATAGGAGCTTTGATTGGATTTAATCTGGTGGGGTCTATTTTTGGAAAGAAATCAATTGGCTCAAGTCTCAAAAGGGATAGCGTATTATTTATGATTTATTTGCATGACGATCATTGATTGATATTGATATTGATATTGATATTGATATTTATACTTATTTATATTTATATTTATATGGTCAAGATTTAAATATCTATCTAGGTATCGGCTATTATAGGTAAATAGATCATCCCATCTTTTTGATATCATTATCATTGGGAGTTTACTCCTCACTCTTCACCCCTCATCTCACCTCACCTCCTGAGCTTCAACTTCAGCTCCGAAGGATCCGATTGTTTGATATCGATATTAAATATTCCGGATTCCGTATTCCGGATTCCGAACTTCTAGAAAATCATTGGCGGCTTTTGCGTCTACGTACAACCTATACCCGACATGATTGGAGCTACCCGACTGTACTGGGTACGTACATTTAAGCCAGAACTATCTACGAGTATACCAAGTAGTCATCGCCATGAAAAAATATGAAATGGGATACAACTTTACAAATTACAAATTACAACCCCCTTCTGGATACCCTATTGATAGAAACCTACATACATAAAGTTATTAAATCTAGCTAGTCCAGTAACAAACCAATCACTCATCATTTCACTCCAGAAGATCGAATTTCCCAAATTGCGATCAAATGCTTTGCCATCTCCACCATACATGCAGATTTCTACTACGTAAACGAAAGGAACGAATTTCGAAAGCCCAAAAAAAAAGCCATATGGATAAAATGTCCGAAATGGAAAGCCACTTCCAAGGGATTTCTGAGACCGCGATATTGATTAAAAATATTAAAAAATGGATTTAAAAAATATAAGCTTGGAGTGGATAATTGGCGATTTTCCTTCTTGGCCCTGGGATGTTCACTCTCTGAAATATACCTGGACTCTTCTCGTCTCTCATCTCTCATCTCTCATCATCAGACTATAGAGTTCGGTGAGGGAAAGATAGAATAAAATTCATGCTCTCAATATTCATTTTTTTTTCTTGGTTTCGCTTCCATTTTACTCTTACCTATTACCTACAAATACCTACACCTCCAGCAATCATCAATACCCATCAATATCAAATCAAAATCAAAATCAAAATCAAAACACCAAGTTTAAATAATAAATAATAAATTGCCCTCAACTCTCGAGTCGAGACCCGCCGAATAATAAAGACTGTGAGACATCCATTTATCCATTTATCGCCACCCATCCATATCTAGGCACGGTATCCATCCATGGATGTCCATGTTACACCCGCGGAGCGACCTAATAAATATTTCCCAGTGGTTCATTCAGATTGGTGCAGATGCAGATGCAGATGCAGGTGAACCGTGAATCCCCCAGAAAATTTTCAATGCAGGGATTTATAAGAAGGTTATAAGTTATACTAGGTAGGTAGGTAGGTACTTATTAACTGAGTTGGAAGCATGGACTAGATAGATAGGTAGGTTCTTGAGAATATAATAATAGTCGGCGTGGGCTCCTACCTACGTCCCTTCGGTAATGCCTGAAACGAAGTGGAAGGGTTCCAGCGCAGGAGCAAAAACGACCCCTTCACTTTACTGCGATTGGATCACGTGATCTGGCACATGACCGACACGTGGTGCGGCACACAAAAATTGCATTTTAATTTCATTAGCTTCCCGTATCGCAACCGATCCAATCGGTTCAATCTACTTCGGGCTCAGTGGGCATTGCCCACCCGATATACTATGCTACAGATTGTACCTATATAAGCCCGCTGGCGCATCACGTGATTATCCCAACAGAGACTATCGACTGGGTGTTAGGAGGCGGAAGCTCTCCGCCATCGAGTTATTTTACGTTCCATCCTCGGGCGAGGGGGGCCATCAACAACCGCTGGAAACGATGACGAGATATCGCCGTCCACTGTTCAGGCTTGAATCCGGGCCGTAAAGATCTCCACCCACCGGTAGTCCAGGTGGTGGGCCTTGGGAAAGGACAGCCATTGCATTACAGGTTCCCGACGGACTCAAGATTCGGACCGGAACTGGTTGCGATAACTCTTGTCGGACTGTAATACCCCTTCCGAGGGCCGCAATACAAAGTCACACTAGACTTCTTTAATTACATCAACCCCGTCATGTAAGTCCTGAAAAGGCCCTGAGATGCCGTTTCGTAATCTTTGGAGCCTACTTCGTCGAGGGGGCAGCGAAAGTTCTTGAAGTATCGTATATCGAAGTTAGAGAATGCTTATTCAGAAAAGTGATGGGTAGCGCAACTATTTAAGTCAGGTCACTTTTATATTGATTGATTACTGTTGAAATGCTTCCGAAGTCTTGCTTTTTGCTTTTGAATGTTAGTAGTTATTTTAGAAACGTACCATTCACTGCTGCTAAGGCTTGAATATTAGAATAGAATATTCTTACCAATGCTGAAAGGGATATGTGCCTTCGAATTGAGCACCATCTCGGGGTTTGTAGTCCAGCGTTCTGGAATGAATTGGGTGCCTTTTTCAAAGCAATCCTTGCCTGTATAGATGAAGCTCGTTAGTATAGTACATTGGGACGAGCCTGTTTTAGTAGAATAACATACGTTTGGCAATAGTGTAATGAGGTGCAATAACCGTGATATGTGGAGGAATGTACACATCACCAATTGTGACTTCATTTTCTGTTGTTTTCCATGAAAACGGATTTGAGATCCGGGACTCCGGACGGAGCTCCCTGCGAAAGCCTTTCTTCCATCTGCGCTTCGCACCATTCGACCGACTCGTACCAATATTTTACCCATAAAATCCGTGGTAGTAACTTCACGCCAATGTGTAGTAGCCAAGGAGTTGCAGCGAGTGGACCCAGCAGTTTCCGGGAGCTCCGAGTTTTAATAATGGTCTCGTGCCATTTTTGACTCTCAAGCATCTCGAATGACTTACTGAATTTAAAATCATCCATGATATCAAATGTGAACCATAGGAAAAGTTCAGCGGCATCCACAACGGCTTTTGTCACTAGCTGTCTGTAAAGCTCATTGATCCACTTGAGTGCTTTTTCTTCATGGTATTCAATAGCTGCGGGGAGAATAGTATTAGAGACGCCCAATTGACGAGGAGTTGGAAGAAAAAACCTGAGGGTGAAGATCCATATTGCCAATCCTTCCGTCACTTTGCATGGATTGCTTTGTTCCGAGCAGCTAAAAGGGCTTGTTCAGGCCATAAGAGATCATAGAACTCGGACTTGATACATTCAGACTGACGCCCACCAACTGCTTCATGAACTTCGGGTAAAATACCGTGACTTTGGCTGGACCTGGCAATTTATCAGTCAAGTGGTTTGGGCAAAATACTCTGCTTGTCTTGAGTCGGACTTGCCTGTTCTAACCACGTCACCATGACCATGATTTTGGTATAGCCTGTTCAGATAGAAATGATTGGTTGAATGTCTATTCTTCCATATTTGAACAATATTGGTGTATCGTGCCCACCATGGGCCTGGAAATTTAGCGTTGTTGAGGTGATGGAAGAAGCCAGGGTTGGTCAGGATGCTTGCTATTAAGCCGAGAACATGGCAGAAGGTTGCCACGACAAGACCAGAAGTTACCTAACTTCCAAGGTTCTTTCTGCTAATAACATATGACTTATAAAAGAATGGTTCAGAAATTAAAACACAGCCAAAGATATTTGCATAAGAACACAAGATGTTAGGTGCTTGATTATACCACTCGCCATGAATGAAAATTCCATGGTGAATAGCAACACCTGAAAGAGCCCCACTCAAAGAAAATAACAGATTGACGTATTCCATGATTGTTGATATCTATCAACTTGAAAAATGCGAAAATTAGGTGTTTGTGAATTGAGTGGGTTATCACGAATCTTGTAATTCAGCGTCGGGCTCTAAGAACAGAGCAATAACTAGTAGTTCGCCAGTCAAAAGATCCGGTGCTCTGCAACTCATTGGTTGAGGCAAAAGAAGATGATGCAGTGAGATCAATAATCTTGAGGAGACCCAAACCCAAGCCAGGGGGCTATGAGAGGCTGTAATGTATGCCGAAAGGGCTTTATCGACTGACACCTCTTGAATAAACGTCATAACGGGTGTATCATTGTGGGAATTCCCACCAAAAGTTGAATATTTATAGTAAACGCTAACATGCTGCATGTAATAAACGCCATGGCGTAGTCTTCTAGAATCCTTGGCAGAACCATACTGTCGGGTCGCTTTGGCTGTTTTCAGTGAGACCTTTTGCAAAACTGATGTCCGCGTTGCGTTACTCTGCATAGAGTAGTCGTACGATTAGTACCCTAACCCTAGTATCCTAGTAGTGAATAGAAATTGCAATGCACTACGCCGTACAGCAAACCGGTATCCAAGTACAATCTGCCCTCCGTAACCAAAAGTTTGTTTGAAAGATCATCTAACCCTTGGTGAGAATGAGGGGTAAGTAACATGAAAGCCATACAGGCGGGGGGCGCCTTCTCTAAGCACAGACTTTCATGTGGCGTGACTCTTTACATTTCAACATAAGGGTCCCGTCATTATTTTAAACGTCGTCATCTGCGTATAGATACTGTAAGACACATAAGACACATGAAACGGTGTAAATAATATCCGACAATAATTACACCACTTTTTTACCCAGAAATTCATCAACCTTTGACTTTCATTGTCTGAACCCTTCATTGAATCCAATCATTTTCTCTTAGGTATCAAAATGTCTGTAAAAAATCAGCTGGAGCTGACACGGTAGAGCCGTCAGCTTCCACTGAAGCTGACATACAGCCTGCCCAAGTCTAAAGTGAACCGCAGACGAAATATGCGTACGATCGAGATTACAGATTCTGGTCAATCATTGTTGCTCTTTGCACTATGCAGATCTTGTGTTCGCTAGAGAATACCGTCGTTGTCACCTCTCTACCTACTATTGTCAAGCAGTTAGGTCTAGGAAACAGCTACATCTGGGTCACCAACATATTTTTCCTGGCAACGTAAGTTTTGCACTTTGTCGAGCTTCAAATTCTGCTGCTGAACAAGACCTAGTTCCGTTGTGCAGCCGCTCACTGGCCAGCTTCCTGGCCTCTTTGGTCGTCGGCATGTCGCGCTTTTCTTCGTCGCCTTGTATACGCTCGGCAGCGGGGTATGTGGTGGCGCAAATGGGCCGGCCATGCTAATCGCCGGCCGTGCTGTGCAAGGCGCTGGGAGCGGTGGCATGACCGCAATTATGGGCATAGTCATCTCTGACCTCGTTCCTCTCCGTCAGAGGAGTAACTACCAGGCTATTCTAGCCGTGACGTACGCATTTGGCATGGCTATTGGCCCCGTCGTGGGTGGCGCCATTGTTCAGAATACTACTTGGAGATGGGTTCGTGACTTGTTACAACCCTAATTCATATTAAAGCTGCAGTTTACTAACCAAATTATTAATCCTTCGGTGTTTTTTATCAACCTCCCTGTCTGTGGTGTTTCCTTCTCCCTTTTATGGCTATTTTTGCGTGTCAAGTGGGATAAGGAAACCAATGTATGGGAAAAGCTTAAACGGATTGATGTTGCAGGCAACAGCCTCCTGATGGCATCCACGGTGTCAGTGCATGTTGCGCTGACTTGGGCTGGCTATTTGTACTCATGGTCGTCTTATCGTGTTATTATCCCGCTCATCATCGGCCTCGCCGGCCTTATGGGCTTCTTTTTTCTTGAAAGCTCCCCATAGATACCAGAACCTGTAATGTATAGCTCCCATAATTTTCTGTTTCCAATATTATGTTTCTATTCGTTTTCTCGGTTCTGGATTTATCAATATTTATGAGATTTGCTACACCCAATACAAAGCAGAAACATTTTATATTCTTGTCAGCTCCTTGAACTATTCCTTACAAACTGCAATGCTAACTTTGAACGTCGGCAGGCCACTTCGTCTATTCGCAAATCGTACTTCTGTGATAGTCTATGTGAATACCTTTGTTATTTCAATGCTAAACTACTGGATTTTCTTCTTCTTGCCTCTCTATTTTCAAGCTGTCCGGTTATCAACCCCTACTCGCTCGGGCGTACAAATCCTTCCTATTACTCTAATCGCCATCCCTGGAGTCGCAGTTGGAGCGGTTGCCTTATCCAAATGGGGCAAATATAAACACTTTCATATTATCGGCTCTGCTCTTCTAGCAGCTGGTATCGGCTCGTTCTCCATACTTAGCAAGAATTCGAGCACAGCAGAATGGATCTGCCTTCAAATCATCCCGTCTGTCGGCGCCGGTATGGTCTTGGATACCTTTCTTGCAGCGGTCCAAGCGGGCGTGGGAGATGCAGATTCCGCCACAGTCACGGCGAGCTGGTCCTTTGTGCGCAGCTTCGGAAATATCTGGGGCGTCGCGGTTCCAGAAGCCATCCTCAACATCTACAGCGCTCAGTATGCTGCCGATATTATAGACGACCCGATAGCGAGGTCGTCGCTGCAAAATGGCAATGTGTACTCAAGTGCGACGCGAGACTTCATCGAGTCATTTTCCGAACCGACATGGGGTCAGATCATTCAGGTTTTCACAAAAGCCCTGATTAAATTCTTCCTTATCGGTATTGTATTTCCGATACTATCATTTATCCTGTCGTTTATGGAGCGGGAGGTGAAGCTGCGGAAAGTCCTGGAAACCGAGTTCGAACTTGAGGATAAGAAGAAAGAAAAACCTAGCGGAAATCTCTGAAGGCGTTTTTCTAAAAGGTGTTGAAGGAAGATCTAATCAATTATTTTATACTCCAATTTATATCTGTCTGGGACTTGGTGCTTGTCAAAAATGGAATATAAGCTAGGCCTATAGGTGGGCTGTCGAATAAAATGTCTTTCCTATACAGGCTTATATTGAGACCATGGTAATCACTCTTTAAGCTATTAAACAAAGATCAAACTGCACTACACTGCTGACAGTATGCAGAATACACTAAAGTACATTTTCATCTACCAACACTTAATAATGCTTGATCAAATTCATAACAAACTTCAATTATTCCAACCTCAACCTCCTCTCATACATCTCCCTCGTATAACGCACAAAGTTTGAAGAAAACAAGGAAGACCGTTCTATTAGAATTTTTTCTCCCGTTAATTATTGCTTAAAAATGGTAAAACATAAAGACTGGCATGCCAAAAACAGCAAAACCTCCCACATCAAAGCATCCTGCTTTTGCTCGCGCTGAGTCAAGACTCTTGCTGCTATGAAGACTGCCAGAAGAAAATAAAGCGAGGAAGAGATTATGCCCAACTTCCAGAAGCTCACAGAAAACGACCAAAAAGGGATTAAAAGTGCCAATACAACACGACATAAGCGATCTCCCAAGAAAAGTGGCATTGTCTTTCGCCCCACCTTGCGATCACCGTTTTGGTCTTTTAAGTCTTGAATGTGCATGGTCGTTGGAATAATTGTGCTGATTACTGTTATCCGGAGTTGAACTTCTGAGCTGATAGTGTTTTCTGAGCCGATTGCAAGTTGTAAGGATGTTCAATTGGCGTGACCGTAAGAAATAGCAATGATAACATCTCGAAGAAGTCCATTGCCCCCTTTCAAATCATTATAATAATAGCTGAGGACTTGTACCAATAGTCCCTCGTGCCATATTCCCAGCACGTAATTGTGGTTGATTTAATTGAAATACTGGGATCGAGACTCTAAAAGCCCTATAATTCAGTGGTTGAGGCCTATAGTATAGCCTGTAGAGTGGTTCAATACAAAGAAAATGAAAAAAAAAGTTTCCAGTCCTCGATTGTGAGAGGGGTATCATCGAAATTTATTTGTTACGTGGGGGGCCTTGGCATTTCACGGCCATTTCAGACGCCCCCCTTTTCTTTCTAGGTTGGCCGAGACGAGCCGAAGAAAAAAAGTCCTTTGGCCAAGGTCAAGCAAAGTGCAACACTTAAGTCTCGTGCTCTGATCGCTACAACTTAGTCACTGGTGTAAATAAGAGTTGATTCTTAAGTCTTCTTCCTTTTTTACTTTAGTATTTTCACTAGAGAATCAAGGAGCATATAACATTCTTTCAGCTTGTTACAGTTCAAAGCATCAGTTTCCAGTGAAATCTTAGTCAAACGGGATGAATTGCCAAGTCAACTATCTGCACTACTGTCAATATCGCTCAAGTAGTCCAAGTAGAAGCAGACTTGTGAGTCCGACCGGTGTTTTCTTCTCTCCTCTAAGCACAACTGAACACAGCCTCCAGTCTGGGATATAAAGACCGAAATCCTCCATTTCCGTTTTTGAAGGGCTCCAGACGAACAAATTGCCTCTTTCACAAAAACAAGCTAGAAATTTCCAACAGTCCTCGTTACCGCCCCCCTCCCAAACCTTCGACTATATCTTTCGAATTTAACCGCTGAGGGTACCGCTCTCCTCACGCTGAGCAAAGACTTGGGAAAGGTCGATTCTCTGACCAGAGAGAGTGCCACTGTCCTCACGGTCGGCGACGGGGCCAGAGAGCTTGATGTACTCATTGCCGCTGGTCTCGGTGGCATTGATGGCAGCCTTCCATGGCTGGGCCTTGGCAGAGGTTGACTTGGAAGTAGAGCTAGGCATGGTTGTTCGTTGAGTGATTTGGTTCTGAAATGAGTTAGTAATCGGGTTTATATTGGGAGGGAAGTACTTGGGATTTTTTGGGTAGAGAAGGATGGGGGATTGTCTCGGAATTATCTTACGTTTGGGTTTGGGTTGTTGTATTGTGATGTAGTACTTTGTTTGACTGAAGAAAAAGTCTATAATCTGGTGGCTTTGTCTATATTATATAGAAAAGTGTATAGGTCCTAAAGTAAGGATAATGAATACTAAAACCAATCATATTCTTATGCTTATCAGTAAGTTATTCTATTCTACAACCGGAAGGTAAAGTAGAGATAACAATATCTAATTCTGTATGTTTCATCGTTTATACTTAGACATTGTTATCTTTACTTTACCTTCCGGCTCCAGTTTTGCAAACGGGGTAACAATCTCTAAGCCTGTATGTTTCATCGTTTATATTTAGACATTGTTATCTTTACTTTACCTTCCGATTCTAGTTTTCCAAGCGGGGTAACTATTAAGAATTCTGCAGCAGACTTGTCGAAAAACAAATGCCTGAAAATGCCTGGTGTTGGATTAGATCTGTTTTATATCATTTCACTTATATTTTAGTAGCCTGTATTGATCAGACTCGGCAAAGATTAGGGGTACTCTAGACATATCATCATCGTTGGCTTCTCTGGTCCGTACTAATTTTATCCCCTTCGATCGGAATTCGTTGTTTCCTGTGTAGAAAATCTGGCGTTTTCTGTATCGATGGTGTTCTGGATCCAGTCGTATACCAACTCGGATTCCTAAGACGTCCATGTTACATCGTTCTCCACTGATCGGGGCAGTCTTCTGTGATAATCTGGGCCATGAATCGTCAAATGACTCAGATCAGTGTGTGATTAGCGGCGGGGATACATCCGGTGATGGTTGGCTTAATCGGATGGCTTCGGGATGTCTCGACAGTTGCGTGATTGGTAAAGGGACGATGAGCCGTATCTACACCATCTTCTTCCCTGGCCACGTTGCAGTGAAGTGTTTTCGATTTAGCATGCTCATCTCTCGTCGTTCAGGATTGATGAAATAAACGGGGACAAGCTCGCGCTATCTGTCTTATCTCACTTAGCTGGGTGCCATTTTAGGGGGCTGGATGTTTGAGGTGAGTGGGATTGTATTATTGAGAGATAAGAATAACTACTAGGTACATCTAGTCAGGTAGTATATGGCTAAATGCATTCCGAGCCATAATCCGCTCTGGATTGCAGTGAGCTTTTTGACCCAAACCCTAATAGGCCTAGTTATCCCGCTTAAAATAGGCGGGGTTGACGCAGTCTGCTTAATGGAGGCGGGGTTGACGCAATCTGGTTAAACAAAATATATGATTGGAAGAATCAGCAAAGTGGGTAATTTTGCTACTCATTTTGGAGTTTTTATTCCCGATATTCCCGATATTCCCGTTTTGGTGAGAACAACTAGGTCTAATACAATCTTAATCTTTCGAGGGTTCTCCTCACGAGGGCCATCAAAGGTCCCTCGTCTACTAGAATGGGCCTAATAGGGTTTGAGGCAAAATTTCAGTTAAGTGAGATAAGAAGGTAGGACGATTGGTACCTAACATGTGTGAAGGAGGCTCTATGCATGCACCATTTTCACACCACTTCATTGCCCAACGAACGTGCCGTGCGTCTAGCTAGTTGTTTTCATGGCCGCAACGGGGTCGTGACAATATGTTTACATGCTGCTGTGTTCTTTCACCGACTTGTTCCAACTTGTGTGTATCTTTATCACGCTATAAGTTCTATTCGGCCACCATAAGAAGTCATTCCAGGTCTCGGCCAAGTCAGTACCCAATTCTGGGTTGTCTTGTTTGCAAAGATTTCGATTTGGCCAAAACGATGTTGTCAGAAACGATTGCGGTACTGGGCCTTCTCACGCTGGTCCTTTTCACAATTTACTATGTTTGGGCGAGGATAGCGGACAGCAAAGCTCTCCCTGGCATCCCATCGGTGTCAGTATGGAGCAGTGCCGGTTTCAATGTCTTGCCCAAAACGTCTTCAACTGCCCCAGAGTCGGAGCAGATCATGGGTTGGCTTGAGCAGAAATGCATTGAGCTTGATACTCCTATATTACAGATTCGAACAGGACTACCGGGGAAACCCAGTCTTGTAGTTGCTGATAGTCTCGAGTACGATCTAAAACTCTTTGGCTCACCCGCGTCATCGCAATCGCTAATTATATGGACAGAACCCAGCGAATCTTGACGCATCGATTGCACGAGTTCGACAGAACAAGGTTTTTGGCTGCCAGTTTTCTGGCTTTGCTGCCCTACAACCACATGACTATGCCAACTAATGATGAGTGGAAAGCCAATAGACGACTCATAGCGGAAACGATGTCCCCACGTTTTCTCAATCGCCACGCGGCACATTACATGCACAACTGCACTTTGGAATACATAGATCTACTCCTCGAAAAAGAAAAAAAATCAGCCGGACGTCCCTTTGAGGTATCAGCCGATACATTCGGTGTCATGCTTGACGGCATCGTAGGGGCAACATTTGGGACTGACAGCGGCGCCATAAAACGACAGTTGAAGCACATCCAAGACTTTAATGGCGTTGCTCCCATTGATGACAGCAGAGGCTTTGCCAACTTCGCTCGTGCGCCAGATCCGCCTCTACTCGATGCCCTCATTCTACTCATGTGGAGCCTCCACATTCCAACACATCCATTGGGTGGTCTATTGCTTCACAAATTGGTAATGCGCTTTGTGCCTCGTTACCGCGATGCTTTGACACTCGTTCGAGCATACCTTGATGACAGCGTAAAGACAGCCGAGAAGAAAAGAATGCACTTGAATGAGAAGATAGAGGTCGACTCTCCGACTGCCGTTGATCTGGTCGTCAAACGCGAGATAGAACTGGCCAAAAGTCAAGACAGAGTGCCTGACCTCCACACTGGTCTTTTGCGTGACGAATTATTTGGCATCTTATTCGGTTTCGACGTTCTCGCCATCATGGCAATCTGGGGCCTGAAGATCCTCACGGCTCATCAGGATATACAACAAAAACTGCGAGCGGAACTCAAGTCCATATTTCCAGAAGCAGCTGCAGCTGGCACAGTCCCTAGTGCAGAAGAGATCACAACGACATCAACACCGTATCTCGATGCCGTATATGAAGAGATGCTTCGGTGTGTTGGTTCTACCCCCGCGCTGGTACGAACCACCACTCAAGACGTCGATTTGATGAACCACCACATTCCCAAGGGAACCACGGTTTTCCTCCTCGTAAGTGCATCAATGATCCGTGATGTGTGTAGATCAAGGCTAATGTATTTCTATAGACCCGCGGACGAACTTATACCCATCGAAGCACAAATGATCAGAGCGTTGGAGAGAAGAGCGCCAGCGATGCACCGAAGGACGTCTGGACTGGCAATTGGTCTTCAGACGATCTCTCGCGGTTTGACCCAGAACGCTGGCTCACCAACGATAGCGACGGACGGAAACGTTTCAATGCTCGAGCTGGTCCTCGACATATGCTTGGCACTGGTGTTCGAGCCTGTTTTGGTAGGTCCTGCAACATATCATTCTGATCTCTAGCATTTCGTCACTGGAGTCATACTGACAGAAATACCTTGCAGGTCAAAAACAAGCTACGTCGGCCATGCGTATTTTCTTCGCGCTTGTCGTGTGGAAGCTTAAATTGAGACCCGTACCTGCAGACCTTGCACGATTTGAAAGGGCTGGGGCTGCCTTCGTATATCGCGCGAAAGAAATATATTTGTCACCTCAAGGCGCTGCATAAGTACATTGTGATTTTCAGGCGCCGAGTAGGATCCATGTCAGCTGAATAAACCGGTAAAAGTAAAGACTTTTGAGAAGGACGGGTTTGGAGCGATCAATGCTTCGTGCTCGAAGATGATGCAGATTGATGTATATGAATGTAATAATCTCAATCATTACTATCCATCTATATCCTCTTATTGATTGCCAGAAGATAGTGTGTGTTGCAAATTCAATAACAACTTACCTATCAATATTCATTGGATGAGCTACCCGCGAGCCTATAGAATTCAATTATTATATAAATTAGACATGTGATCACGTAATAACAGCCAAATGATACAGAAAGAATGATATTTTAACGCCGTACAATTTTAAATGCAGGATACTTTTCTCCTCTCACAGGCCCCAAAACAAATATATTTATGGATTAATTATCATCATTAAAATCTTCTATTATTAAATTTCTATAAACAACTTTCAAATATCATTATTCAATAATAGCTTATTGTTACAAATGAAATCGTTGCTTCGATATGGGCCGGGTCACCAAACACGCTTCCACATGGCGGTTTAGGAGATAGTGTTCATATTTGCCCTCACTCATTTCACTTCTGTTCAAACTGCCACTACATCTGCCAGCTCATGGCCACTGTTACGTTCATCGTTTCCATCATCGTTCTTAGTCTTCAGACTTTTCCAGTCGTACAGAACTGCGCCTAGACTCGATACAGTTGCTAGTATGAGCCCAACACGGAGAGCTTCTTTGATCGCCACGCCATAGACTGCCTGCAATTCTGCTGACGCCTGAGCATTAGAAGATCCATGGAGGGCTGCCGATGCGCCATCCAGAACAGAGTGAGGGTCCAGGTTCGGGGCCAGGGTTTTCAGTGCCTTGCTGATGTTTTCCAGGAAAACTGCCTGCGCAACTGATACGAAGAGGGCCCCGCCAAAAGTCTGCGCGAAAAATATGATGCCGAGACCAGTTGCCACATCATTTTCATGAAGCGTTGTCTGCACCATATATAGTCCTTGCTCTTCTCCTAGGCCAATTCCGGCTCCGCATAGAATCTGGAATCCGACCCATTTGGCTCGCGAGGTGTGCTGAGGCCGAACAGTCATCAAAAGTCCGGTACCTATCGACATGAGAATTGAGCCAGCGTAGACGAACGGTGTGTAATATCCTATTGCAGCGGTCCCAAAGCCTGCGAACATGAATCCGCCGACGACACTAATCATGAATGGGATGAATAGGATTGCGGATTTGACAACAGAGACACCATCGACGATTTGAAACCATAGCGCTGAAATCTAGATTAGTATTTATCTTTACCATCCCCATTATTTTCGATACTCACGTATGTAGAAAACATTGACCTGGGTCGGTGACAGTATCTTGGTCAGCCAGATATAATGTGAAGTCTGCGTTGGAATTACGTACAAAGAATACGCCCCCAAGACAGAGGCCGAACCAGATCGCTGCAACTATACTTCGCCTGCGTAGTAAACGTAAAGGAATGATGGCACTATCTTTCCTCCAGTATTCGACGCCGACAAAAGAACAAAAAAGGACACCAGCGAGCGTTAGTAGGACTATTATGCGGGCATTGTTCCATGCATATGTGGTCCCACCCCATGATATCGCTATCAGAAGACAAATTGTTGCTGAAATGAAGGTGAAAGTACCAGCCAAGTCGAAGCGCGCGATCTGGCTGCGAAATCCAGTCGACTCAAATGCTCTCTTGCCGCCGCGACTGCCGTCATAGAAAAAGGCGATGAAAATCATGACAGCGCCTCCGATTGGGAGATTTATGTAAAAACACCAACGCCATGTAGTTGATTCTGAGAAGGCTCCTCCCTGCCCCAATTGTCAATCACTACAACGAATTACTTAGAGATAAGGAATATGCAAATACCAGTAAAGGTCCAGCTACGCTTCCCAATGCAAAAGTGCTACCAACAATGCTGTTCCATGTAGGCCTCTGGCGTAGTGGAACACACTCAGCGAGAATGAGGGTAGTGCCTGCTTGTATCCCAGCAGACCCCAGACCTGCTAATGCTCGTCCAAGAATGAAAACATGAGAATTCGGTGCAGTAGCACATACAACACTTCCGATCTCGAATATCAGCAACGCTGCCAGAAAGACGAGTTTGGTGGAGAAGAGCGTATAGATCTTGCCGTAGGAAGGTTGAAATGCGCAGGACGTCAATGGGTAGATTCTGTTCAAGGGTCCGTTAATGTTTTTCAAACATCTCACTTCGGAGTTGGCAGATGGAAAACTTACGCTGCATACCAACCGACATCTTCAATGCTGTGGAAGTCATGGGCAATCCGAGGGACAGCGGTCGAGATTATCGTATTGTCCACTGCTACGCAAAAAGTCGCCAAGCACAGTAGGATTGAGATTAAGACCACACCTGAAAACTTGACATACTCCCTCGTATCCTCCGTTTCTTGAGCTTCTTCGTGTATTGTTGACTTACTGATATCAGCCACTGCCGCTTCTTTCTCCGTCGAAGGGTTCGAGGACATTCTGGTTGGCAAGCTATCATGTACGAGAGAGAGATTACAGCAATAGACTCAGGAGCGGATTATAAGTGACTCTCGGAAAGAGGGAAAAAATGCCGACAGTACGGTATATGTATAGTCTAATTTAAAGTAGAGTCACCGACCTACTTTTGGGAGACACCCTAATCCTGCCGTTGCCTTTTCCGTTGTATCATTCGTCGGGCCTATCCATGAGTTCCCATCAGCTTTGGTTGTTTTGTTGAATGCTAAAGCTTACTCTTCCCTCACGAGTAAAGGGGGTGGTCACATTGGATTGAAACCCTCCGTGAAGATTCAAAAATGGTAGGGATTATCAACAAATATAATTTGAAGGATCTATAAGCATCAAGCGATCTTTGCTAAAATTCACCGCCAGGGATTCAAACCGGTGTGTACCCCTTTACTTCTCTGATATGCTATTTTAGGCCTTGTCTAAACGATGCCAAGATAAGAAATACTAAATCCAATCATATTCTTGTGCTTATGAGCAGGGTACCCCGCCCGGGGTATTTGACCCCCATAGGGTAACTGCCTAGGTACCCTTACCCAGAGGCATTTTATAGGGTAACTAACTACCTGAGTTTCGGGAATACCCGGGGGTTAAATATATCATATGATCGTCCCATAGTCATCTAATTCATTCTACCTCCATTATAAGCTTGATCATTGGCCTCCAGCTTCTACATCCACCATCATCACGTGTCATACACCTCGAAGTACCCAGTATCCAGATGGATTTTGTAGGGTAACAACCCTACCCCTTGATATAGAGCAGGGCAACTTACCGGAAGGGTACTATCCTCCCGCGGTTAACCTACCCCAGCTCTGGTTATCACTAAGTTATTCTACTAATCTTTTAAACTACTCAAGCATTGTTATCTTTACTCCACCTTCCGGTTCTAGTTTGATAAGCAGGGTAACGATCAAAAAAGTCCCGCTTTTTTCTTACAGTTTTTAGCTTTGTAACCGAATTATATTTGTACGTGTTGCATTTGCTACATTACATATTGGAAGCCGCGTATGCTATAGGAAGCCTTCGGTAATCGTCATATAGGACTTTTTTAGTCCGCGGATCATCCCATACATGATACGATCCGTGCGATCCGTCCCATGCGCGTGTTGGTGCTAATGTCTTTCCTTTATCTTAATGTTTCTTTTTTGTTCCGAGGATGTTGTTTCGTCGGCACGACAAGCTCATTGGCATGATTAGGGACATGCATAACATTTCATTTTCATAGTTTACTAGCTAGGCATAGTCTATGAATATGCTGACAGTATGAAAACGACATTTAGCTATTTAAATTTCATAGTACATTCGATTAGGATAAGTGGAATCGAATTGGAATCGATTCCTAGAGATCTTCGAGGCTTAGCGAATATCAAATCAGAGCTCTAATATCGTCACTATCTAGCCTTATATAGCTAGTTTGGTGTATTTAACGATCCACTCTCTTTTTATCGGACTTGAGTCTCGAAGAACACATAGTGGAGCTGCCCACTTGTGTTTAATAGTTGCCTTTTTGGGCTTCTCTCCGACAGTTGATTGATTTTCACCATAAAATTTGAAATATTACTGTATGGTTTCCTAAATGTCTCCATTACAGCTTGCACATTCATTCGGTTAAGAGATCCGGTCTAACCAGAACTGCATAAATTTTATACGAATGCTATGCAACTTTTATTCAAATATTCAGCCCAACCCTCCGATATTTGTAAAAATAATCATGCCATACGAATAGCGTTGAAATCGTATATTCTATCAGGTATGAACAGATTCTCATGCATACCTATTTCACTTAGTTTTTCTCGTCAAAACGGGAATATCCGAAATATCACAATCGAAATAGATAGCAAAATTCTTCCAACCATAGATTCCATTCAACCAGTTTGCCTTACATCATGCGAAAAAGCTAGGCCATATACAGCTTAGAGCTTAAGCGGTACCGTCTAAACTCGTGTACAAGAACTAACACTAAAATAAACCCTTTTCAATCCTTGACATTGCGGAGGCGAGGTAAAAGTGTGTAGAAAATTATCCATTTAAATATTTGCTATTCACCTTTAATGATTCTTCCAATTATATACTCGTTTAGCCAACACACCTGCACCTAACCCAGAGCTAATAAATCAATCAGGCTTTTGTGAGTTCTTGTATGTGAGTTTGGACGGTATTGTATTTCCTGCATTATCATTGGGCTTTGTGTTACTGATTTCACTTCTGAAGAATCAAGATGGAGAAGCTCAGTGAAGATCGTAGATCTAGTACAGGCTGCGGATGAGGAAAGGGGGTGAACCTCTCGGATTGAACCCCTGTAGATAAGCCTTTCTAACGGTATTTTCTAACGGTATTTTCTAATACAGTAAAAGTAACTAGGTAGGTATGTAAATCCTTGAAGTTCTATTGATCAATAATTTTTACCATTTTATAATCTTTATGGAGGGGTTCAATGCGAGCTGTCAACCCCATTTACGATACTTAGCTGAGTGGTGGGTAATTTGCTTTGGTCAATATGCTCGAAGGTGTTAGCCATTATACCTTCTTTATATCATGTACTAGATATGAATGTGATAGCTCATTACACTTTGTACATTGAACTCACTTCTACACAGACAATTCGATCATTATTCTCGGCCTGAATTTTTCCTTGTCTATTCTTGCTAGAATATCATTCCACGATAGTAACAATGGCACGAGACGAAGTCGCAAGTCTACGCTACCTGCAATGGGATGATACATTTCACGATGTTAAACCGTACACTCTCTACATGAACGTTCCAGAGGGCTTTCCGCCACAAAACTACAAAGTCGACTGGGAAGAGCCAGAAACGATCCATGATGTTCGCGGCCACGAATCAGAGTACTCGCTCGACGACAATGGATTCGCATATTATAAGCACCACTTCGAGCTCGGTGGCTACGATAGAGAGACGTTGGAGAGGGATTATCTTCCGCAAGTCGAAGCTTTCCTTCTGGATACGATTCCCAATGCCACTGAAGTCAAGATATACACTTGGAGAGTCAGTTTGATCACTTAGGTGAAATTTTAAGCAATGCTGAGAGATATCGCAGCTTCGATCTAGTGACCCTGCCGTTCGTGACAAACTCCCAGATGGAGTTATCAACTTATCTGATCCTTCGCATCACCTGGCTCCTGCTACGGCAGTACACGTTGGTCTGTATTGAGAGTGAAGTCTATTTCAATGACAAGTATGCTTATTTTTCCTTAGATCAAAGTGTCGACGGAGCGATAAGACGAGTATATAACCATGTGGGCGACCGAGCAGAGACCTTACTTCGCTCGCGGGTCCTGCTCATCAAGTCCGAAGATTCCCCCAAAAGAGATAAAATGGCATTTTTGCTGACGAAAATAGTGTGTGGCGCCCTGTACGATTTCCAATTGAAGATTATCCACTCGCCGTGGCCGATGGCAGCACCGTCAATCCAGACGATCTCATAGCAGCAGACTATGTCCGGACGACATATGAGGGAGAGAACCTTCTCCCTCTATATAACAAGAACTGCCGTTGGCACTACTTGAGCGATCAAACGCCAGATGATATTCTGCTGTTCAAGTCGTATGACTCTCGAGAGGAGTCGAAAGCGAAGTGTAGGTGACTATCTTACTCTGTTGTGTTCGACCCTGCTGATATTGTGCCCCGCAAGGCTGTCCTCATGTCTCCTTCCGTCCTACCAAAGTCCCGAATATGCCGAAACCGCGCGAAAGCATTGAAGTAAAGACTATTGTCTTTTGCTCGGAATAAGAGAGAGGGGCTGAAATGAAGTTGGAAGAACATTGACTAGACTCGAAGGTTGAGGTCGTTCAAGACATCACATGTGCTCGAGCAGCAGGGTTTCACGCCGAGCGTAAGAGCACGTGATTCCGGGACCTTAGGCTCAATGGTTACAGTACGAGTGTAGCCGTAGTAGAACCCGGATGGTAATAACGTGATGTGCCGCTGGGAACGCGATGCGGTCCAAGAGGTTCTACGGTCATCGCGGTCTTCAGCTATCTACAGAGAGCGGAATTCTATATAAGGAGTTAGGTTTTCCATAGTTATAGAGCTTCGTGCTCAAGACAATCGTTGAACTCGGTTACATGTTTACTCTCGTAATACACTTGGTTGGCGAACCAAATTCCTGCTTGACTCTCAGTAAGGACTTGGATGAGAGATTCAGGTCGTCTTATATTCCTACGACTCGCTCTTATAATCTGACCTGTCTGCATTTCCGCGCCACAGATAATTTTTGAGCGATGGAACACATGGGAAATAATCAAGCTATGATATTAGGTATACTCCTGAGTAGAACATTTAAATTTCTCCTATGCTATGATGAATGTTGCCATATCCCCTTTGGCACCGTGTTCTACTGACCATCCACGTCGGCCAATTTTCGGATCTTGAGTTGATATAGCTCATGCTGCTGTATCAGACCTTTGCCGGAAACTGAAATATCCTCAAAAATACCATCTAAACTTTGTTCTGCATCGATGTAAAGTCCACTTAAGATCCTAGCTTCAGGAAGAGAAGCCAGGGTAACGCAGAGATCAGCGGTTACACGAGGATCGCAAGTTGACGTATCCTTGAGCGCCTTTACCCGTCTTGCAAGCTCGGCATCTTCTGAAACTCTATTTATATTCACTGCTCCAGGCACAGCGAGTATATTGGTATCAACATTTCCAGGTTGCACCACGAAGGTGCTGATTCCTCGTGCCCATACCTCCCGGTGAAGGCATTGATGAAACTGCATCAAAGCAGTTTTTGAGCAAGCATAAGCCGATAGGTATTTGGCGCTTCCTCCACAAAGTCGACTTCCGATACTAATGATTGCCCCTGAGCCATGTTCCAGCATACATGGTAATAAGGCGCGGGTCAAGGCGATAGGCCCCAGGAGGTTGACTTCCATTACTCGCCACCAATTTTGCACATTCACATTTTCGACAAGGTCGAATTGTATGATGCCAGCATTGTTGACGATAACATCAACTCGACCATAACGCGCTTCTATCTCCTGCGCAACACCCGCGACCCGGGCGATATCTGAAATGTCGGCAGTCCAGGTCTCGACACTAATCTTGTACTCGCGGATCAGCTCTTGCGCAAGATCTTCCAGCTCTGGTGCTGATCTCGCGATGAGACAGAGTGATGATCCAGATTTGGCAAAAGAATGTGCAATTGATACACCGATGCCTCTGCTCGCTCCAGTGATGACCACAACAGCTTCTTTGAGATTCACGGTAGTCGACATTGTGGTACTGTACATGGGCGTAATTTTTCGGAAATTCAAGAAAGAGGCTCAATCTTGTGTGCGATAAGAACGTCTCGATTCAATGTCAAATTATACTATCTTGCCAGCTTCAAGTGTCGATTCGTCAACAGAGCTTCTTCCGACAATTCTGATTTACTTTTTTTGCGAAGCAAGTCGGAGACGATATTCATCCTTTCTTGATAACAGGTCCACTTCTAACCCAACGCCAAGCACTAACAAGTATTCATCGTCAACATCTTGGCGGCAAATGCAGCTCACATGAATACTAATTCGGCTACAAAGCTAGATACTGCAAGAAAGGGCAGGATCCGAAATAGTTGCCCCGCTCACTAAACCAGAACCGGAAGGTGACATAACGCTCACCATGACACCATCACTATCACTATCCCCCTTCAATATCATCTTACGAATCCACCCAACCCACCTTTCCAGCTAACCAAATTAAACCACAAGAGTAGCTTTACTAAATCTTAGCATGAAAACCCCTGTTTGTATCTCGGAGGAGCACACCTGTAGGGCGGCCGGGACGAACATTAAAGAAAGATACCATTCTAAGGAACGTTGATCTCTTTTATATAGACATGGATTCTCTGAATGTTGAGAAGCGTGCTGAGATGTAATGGTAGATGCAGGTATCTAGGTAATGTTGACGAATTTAGTAAAATAGCCGAATAGACGGGTAACTACCGTTACTACGCCTATCCGTTGAACCAAGCCATCTTTGAACCATGCACTATCCCCCAAATCGTCATCGATACACATATAAGCATCAACACTATCTGTCTTGAGAGAACAAAAACTTGCTGTTTACTTCGAAATACGGCATTATTTAGTCCAAGCAAGCGGCAATGTCAATTCCAGTTTTCCATGGGATGTGTCCAGCGCTTCCCTGGAGTCTTGAAACTATCCAAGAACATTAGAGTGTTTGGGTATTTTGCATCCTCATCCACTTACTCAAATTAAAAATCACTGTCGATAAATTTTTGCGCTATTTATTATCCACTCTCCCATCTATCATCCGAAAATACATATTTATCATCAAAATATCCTCTACTGTCACGCACAGCTACAACCATCAGACACCAAAATATTCAAGGTCGCCCATCTTCACCTCCTATTGTAGAATTAAAATGAACATCATGGGGAACCAAAAACGAACCTACAATATGGAAACCCCACGAGTCGAGATATGAACGGTTGGTGCTAGATATAATTGTCGAAGCTGTAGACCTTGGAAGGAAAGCATTGTCCTTTTTTATGTTATTTCTGGGAGTGTGTAGGACTGTGGACTGCAGATGTGTGGATGTAAAGGGCTAGCTGGCGAACGAGATGAATATTAGGGAGAGGAGCTTTGTTGAGGGGGAGAGGGGGCTTCTGTGACGGTTGATGGTCTAGATCGTATATTTAATGCTTCTCAGGGTCTGAATCATAACTTAGAGTTGGACATTAGCCATTCAGGAAGGGAGAACATTAGAGAAGACACTGGTCAATATAAACTGTCCTTCTACCAATCTTACTCATCATCAATAAAGAGCAATTAGTGAAATTGAAGTGATTGCTCATCCACCGTCCCTTCCACATCAACCTAACAAGGGTCAATTCTCTGGGTTTCAGCTTCTCGTGCCAGCCTCAATGTTGCCATAAACCGCAATTGATGCTTCAATGCCAATTTGCTGGAACTTCTCTCAGCGGACCAACTCTGGTTCTGAACGGGGCTACCAACTCCCTGAGGCCCAACTGTTCTCCGCGCCCCAGAGTAAGTTGTATCAAGTAAAAAGCTCTATCGCCTTACGAAGATATATGTGGCCTATATATATGCGGATGGCTTAAGCATTCATTACCAAAATAGCCTTGTTTTAGTTGGATCGGGTTTGTAGCATATAAAGCCCTTTGCCTTTTAAATAAATGAAATCATTATTGTAATAAATCGATTGATATACTTTTGAACGTAGCTTGATGGAATCATGCCCATGCCGGTATTACACCCGTGGTGCAAATCTTCGTTCGGATTTAATGGCGGTGTGAATCCCTCAGAAAAGGTTCACAGCAGGGGTCCTTTTTTGAAAACACTGATAAATCGGCAACGGCTCAATTATTGGGAAATTGTCGAGTTTTACAGTACGGGATTGCTTCCAGCCAAACAACAATCACCCTTCCACCCTTCACGGATCTAATACCATGCCACCAAAAGGTCTGAACATTGGGAAGTCTCCGGCTTGGCTTGGCTGAACATCTTAAGAGGCTCTTTGCATTTCAGACGTCTTACACTGGAGTATTGAAACGTTGTGCCTTGATCAAGCAGTCGAACGGGTTTCCTGTCCATATTCCAGATACCATTCATGGGCTGCTTGAGTTATTCGACGACCTCTAGGATCATCTAAGGAATTCTTTAAATCTTCCAATGTTTGCAAAAAGGTGAATCTCCACTTCTCCATTATATCTCCAGACGCCACCAAATTCCTCAGGAATACCCATAAGGATTCCTCTTTCCATCTCAACGAAATGGCCATCCCAAGAACTTCTTCGCATATCAAAGACTTTCGGACCACCGGATTTGACGTGTTCAGAAACGTATCAGAAGATAGACAGAATAACAGGAAAGACCACCCCGAGGTATCTCCCGGATGCCTCAAACACCACTTCTTTACATTGTCTATCATGGTAAGGTAGGTAGAAGCATTAAGCCCACCTTCTACCGATTCCACCAGCCACCTCATGTGAGACCATGCATAGTAGTTTCGAGGATGCCTCTCAGCTGCCACCATAACGATCGATTCTAGGTCCCGAAGTACATCATGGGGTAGATGCACAGACTGACGAACTTCAAGAAGCCATTTTCGATGACTCCATAGAGTTGGCGACTTCGTATGACGATGGAGATGGGATGTTAAAAGACTATCAATGAAATATAGCTCCTCCCTCAGAACTTTTTCAAGCTCATGCACAGATGTGGTTTGAATATGCTTTATAAGTCGTTTTCGAGAGTTACACGCAGTCAAATGTTCCGGATCGGTAAGAAGAATGATAGAAGTAGCATCCCGAATCTCCTGTGAATGTTCGGGGCCCAGATCTTTGAACTTGAAGAACACCTGCCGTGCAACAACAAATGCTTGAACGAGTTTGATTTTCGGTATACCAACGCTGTTCTCAGAAACATATGTATTATTGACATTTAGTAGTATGGGATCACATAAGGGATGACTTTTCCCGAGAATTTCAAAGTCCAACAGTTTATGAGTGAAAGAATAAGAATTGGTGATGGGGTCAAGTATTTTCACAATATCATTGTAAACTTTTTGAGAATCACCAGCTTTAACAGATGCTGCAACATCTTCATCAAGGGCTCTTGACATGATGCTAAAGTTTGGAGTGTATCAGTGCGTGAGGTAAGGTGAGGTGAGGTGAGGTGAGGTTATTCAAATAATATTCATCTGGTCAAACAAATTGATCAAGTAGATAAAAGTCGAGATTATCATATTCAAACTGAATATAATATTAATTTGATGTTGCTGTTGCTGTTGCTAGCAAAAAGTACCTCAAAGTGGACCGTGCACCAATAGCTCCCGTCTGCCGTAGACCAACCAAAATATATTACAGTAGAACCCGCTTATACTGGCCACTTTTATATCGAAAACCTATCTATACCGGCTATTTTCTTCAATCACTTTATTTTTTAGATATATATACCGGAAATCCGGTATTTTTGTTTATACCGACAGAAATTTAAAAAATCCGATATAAAAATTGCAGGGAAATAACTCGTACGTAGGTTTATCTGTAAAAAAATTGTTTATGCGTAGATTTATTATATAATTTTTTTATAAAATTTTGAAAAATTTTGAGAGGCGGATTTTTAATAAGGCTGAAATTTTGAGGCTGATCACCTGGGCATACAAAAAATGGTTGATGCCTTATTGCCTAATCCGCAGATACCGGAATCCCGTTTATACCGGATCTAATTGGTCGAATTTTCTTGGCCGGTATAGGCGGGTTCTAGAACCCTACTGTACTTGAGTACAATGAATTGTACAAACAGCCCACCACCAAACGGACACGACACATTTCCGACAACCATACCTTCAGGAAGCTATCAAACAAAGAAGCAGTCGATCTGGACTGCATAGCTTTGCAAATATGCCGTCTCTTCTATTTACATGTTTCATCGTACAGCTGCTCATCCACCTCGTCAATACCTTCGGCGCAGCTACGATCAATAATTTAGTAAGCTCTCTTCACCAACTTCCTATACTCTCTACTCTTTTTGCCAATGAATGATATAGCTAACCAATCCCAGTTATGGAACCTTTACAACATGCTCCCTACCCCAACTTCGCAATCCGCGGGCGAGCAGAAGAAATTGAAGAGGGAATTCATGAAAGTACGTCATGAAATGAATTCTACGAGTAGTCAAGACGAATTTGCCAAATGGGCGAAATTAAGAAGACAGCACGACAAGCTGTATGATCAGTTGGAGAAATCAAGTACGCGCGCCCGTTCCCTCCCACAAACTATGGATTCAAACATCGAGTGACTCAAAACTAACATCTCACCCACAGAATCCTCTCTCGATTCCACGAAATCCACCTTCGATTCCTCGGTTTCTACACTCCGCTGGTTGGGTACAAATGGACTGCGCATGCTATTACAATTTTGGTTCTCCAAACAAGCCATGTTCTGGTTGCCCAAAGGATGGTTTCCTTATTACGCGGAATGGTTGTTGAGCTTTCCAAGAGCACCATTAGGAAGTATCAGTATACAAGCATGGACACTTGCATGCGCAGCTGTGATTTTACTAGTTAGCGATGCTTTGGTCGCAGTCATTGCATTGGTCTTGGGAACCGGAAGTGGTATTCAGGGACAGAAAGTCAAGAGAATGGAGGAGCCTATGAAGGCTGGCGGACAAGGCACGGAGAAGGCTGGGAAGAAAGAGTTGTGAGGTACACGACTCTAGGTATATATCCTGGGCCTTGATGAATATATTTTACGAATATCACGTTATACAAACATTTCTACATTCCTATAAAGCACGATGATATTGATACATGGGATGTCTCTCAACAAAAAGACGCAAAAATCCTCATAGCTAACGCTGAGATAATGCAACACGAGTGAGATGACTCTTGGCAGAGTACTTGGGGCTTAATCTGGGCATACTTTTTGACTGTGAGAGACCATTGAGAAAAAGGTCACCAAAGCTTCGAAAGTGCCACTGCTGTAAATGTGTAGCAAAATTGATACCATACCTGTGTCCCTCTAGCTATCTATGTTTGTTCATTACATAGGTAGTATAGAATACAATCATAATGACAAGAGAACAAACATGATATTCTCGCATGGGGAAACATCTTGCTCATAATAGCTCAATTGATACTTGAGAGTATGTAATTGGGCATGTAGATGTAATTGTAGCGGTGGATGTAGATGTAGATGTCAATGTCGATGTAGGTAATTGGAAGGGATGGGAAGTATGAAAAGATATCAGAAATTTAAAGGAAAAGGAAATATTTTCGAGACTCCACTCTCGAGATGACGCTAATAAGAGCTAAGCTACTTATAGACACCGCCTTTGGTATTTTCTATTA
This sequence comes from Ciborinia camelliae, assembly GCA_025890175.1. Lineage (NCBI taxonomy): Eukaryota > Fungi > Ascomycota > Leotiomycetes > Helotiales > Sclerotiniaceae > Ciborinia > Ciborinia camelliae. Next base: position 873,114 of record JANPYM010000010.1, read on the forward strand.
TTCTGCCCTTTGCCTCGTCAACAAGGTAGGTATCTTGTCGCGAACGTTTTCTGATGAGATATTTTAAAGTTATTATACACTTCTATAAAAAAGATGTCTTTGTTACATTCGGTATTTTTGATACCTACATAGTATCTACCTAGTACCTACCCAGGTATTATATCAAATTCGCATTCACATTCACATTCATATCCATATCCATATTCACGTTATGTTATATTATATGTTAATAAATTTGATAATAATATAACGACTTGAGATTCACACGTAAATCATGTACATCCTTGGGATTCCGGTAGTTCTAGAACTCGAGAGGTATGTATTGATTGATTCTTCTCTTTGCCCTCCTCCAGCTACCTACTTATACCCTCTAAGGCTTGCAGATCCGCGGGTTGGCATGCTCGCAAGCTGAACTTAACCTTATAAACTAACTCACTCACAGGGTAATGCCCTACTTAGTATTCTCAATAATAGTTCTTTTATTCAAAGCAGTCGCCTTCTACCGGGAACGCCGTGCAGCACCCCCTCGAGACAAAGCTGCCGCAATCCAACCCGTCCCTCCAAGAGTTTCCATCGCCCTCATAATTCTTTTCATGACCTCTTGCGTCTTATTCAATCACTCTGTCGACTCATTCATCCCCTCTATCTTCGAGGAAACAAACAGTACTCTAAGAGATTCCACCGAACACATTTTTTCCCGTCTTGAGCGCCACCGTCCCGATGGCCTTCTCCCAAGTGACGAAGCCCTGCGCTCGAAATTTGTTAGTAACGAGGCCCGACTCTTGTATTTGAAATACGGTCCAGATACTATGACAGATTGTTTCTTCTGCTCCTATGAACAATTAATATCTTACTTTCTGTACTCCCTCCCCGAAATCATTTTCCCCCACATCCTTAACCTCTGCGTCCTCGGCCTCGCAACCAGCCGTTTCTTTATTGGAAAAGTAGCAAATGCCTGGCGAACAACTTTTACCTGGCTCGCAGCAATCCTCGCCGTCTATGATATCTTAATATTATATGCTGTTGACCACATGTCAAATAAGAGGGCCAAAACTATAGAGCAAATAGATTTCGTTTACAGTAGTATGAAATCGAATCGCAGTTTCTTACTAGCAGTACTCGACGGATTCCTGGCCTTGCTCCTCTTTCTTTCTTCTACCAACCGAGTATTCGCCATTCCACCTACTCCGGCGGTGAAAGTAGAAACCACGATGAAAATTATGGAAAAAGCAAGAGGGACATTGAACAGGGTAGCATTAATCCGCAATGCTGTGGTAAGAGATAAAGAGCTGAGAGGAAAGGTAGAGGATTATTGGTCGGAGGAGGAAGATATTACGACAGATGTAATGAAGACTAGGGAGGTAGTAGATGGTGTTAGGAATGCGTTGGAGACTAGAATTGATTTGAATGCGGTGGAAAGGGAGGCGGAGGCGTTTGTTGACGCGGCATTAGGGGGTAAAGAAAATAGACTTGGTTAATTTCCATATTGCATTGTATTATGTATACTGAATGCCTTTTTTTCCAATACTAGTAATCGGACCGCTGCCTCTGCTCATTTACATTGTGAAGAGGTTATGTTCTTTTTTAAAAATCCCAATTCCACATAACATACGGACTTGTGAACTCAACACATCTATCTTCTTTCCATGTACAGAAAATACAAATAAATGTATATACATCACTCCTAGAATCTGACAATTGATCTCTGATATAAAAAATATGCCTCTCCCAACCCATAACTCATAACCGAGGAAATATATGGATTATACTATACTATACATCTCTTGATGATGGATGTCTGGAAGGGATGCGATACCCCTTTCGTTTCCTTCTTCTTGCAGTACGCGATGGTGGGGACGGGGGTTCTGACGATCATCGAATTTCCTTGGTAAACTTTGTCGGGATTGGGGATCGGGAGTTTGAATGATCGGGTGGGAATTGCGAAGGGGAAGGCGAGCGGGATAGCGCAAATATAAGTTCTCTAGATCCGGAACTTTCGCCATCGCTTTGCGTTTCTCTCTCCTCCTTTTTTTCTTCTGGATTATCTATGTATCCTTTCCCACACGCACGTTCATGATCGTATGGACGATGATATTTCATCTCGGTGTTCTTATTAGCGCCACTCTCCGATGCAGAAGATATTCCGTATTCTGTGCTTCTGATCCTGCCTCTAGCTTGGGGGGTGCGACTCGTAACATCCGTTTCCACGGAGATGTGGATGGGTAGAGCGGGTTCGGGTAACATGCACTCTTCGTCCTGGAACGCGGTCCTGTCTTCCTTTAATAACCCCCTTTGCTCTCTTATCAGCTCCTGGAAAGTCGCCAACTCGGCAGTTCTCCTCATCAGCAACGTCTTCCGCAGCTCCGTCCCTTCCGATCCCTCTCGATCCAACCCCTCGCTCTTTTCTCCCAGTTCCCTCCATTTCTTTACTTCATCATTCTCCTCCCCGCCGCCTTCCCCACTCTTCTCTTCCTCCCCACATGATGCAGATGAGATTTGAATATTGTGAGCGTCGTAACTTTCAGCGGGAGGGGGAGGAGAAGGGGAAGGCGGTGGTGAGGGGATTGCTGGTGTCGGTTGAGACATTGTTGTTTCGTTTTCCCCGGGTAGGTATTTGTATATATTCAGCTCCCAAGGGAATTTTGAATTTTTCTGAAAAATAACCAGATGGCTGATCTTAACCATTTTATATACCTCCAAGCTCAGTTGCGAAAAGGAAGATGACCACTCTACGAAGTATAAATGACGACAAAAAGATGCAAACCTCTGGATGTGAGTAAGAATGATGAAATGATGAGATGATGAACATATGAACACATGAACAAGCAAACGGAGGCAATAGGCAAGAAAAATGGATTTTTAATTCCTTTTGAACATTATTTTGGCGATGATATAACAACCAAATATTCTCTTGCTGTTTGCCAGAAAATGGAGAAAAAAGAGTCATGACAAACGCCACGAAGAGAAACTTCCTAACCCTACAATTCGCAAAGAAGAAGTCATAATAGAAATGACAATACCCTTCCTTCGCTCCTATGAAACGCCAACGCAATGTAATATACACCCAAATATGTTTGGCATCCCATCCCATCCTAGTCTATCAAATTACAATCCGTCCTAATATCCTATTTTGCCGCAGGAGTAGTTGGGCTATCGACACTTTCACTCCTACTATGTTTATCCTTGGTACTTCCCTCTTCCGCGCTTCGTTCTAGAAACCCTGTCCAGAGTTCTGATAGGGACTCCTTGTGTGTGTTCGAGGGTTCGGTAAAGAATTCCGTGGATAATGATGGGGTGCTTGGTGTTCGGTGAAATGGCGACAAGGGTAGACGTAAACTATTACTTGAAGCACCTGGTCTAGCTAGACCTGCTTGCTCTTTTTGCTCATCCGTCCAGTTCAATAAAGAGGCAATAACTTGGAGAACTTGAAATTTCTTTGGATCTGAGCGATCCAAGGAGAGGAAATGTAGAAAGTGGTTTGTGACGACTTGTCTATATAATATTAGTCATGAATCTAGATTAGTGGAGTTGTTGCGACATACCTATCGACGTTATCCTCCACCTTTGACTTCTTGATAAATCTCAAGGCTTTTGTAAGATGATCATTAATCACAATGGCTTCATGTCGAAGTTTTCCAATCAATAAATTCTTTTCCTTCACCTCCTTTTCGAACGGTAAGAGTCGATCCAATTCTGTTTGTAGAGTCGCTTTCGAAGTTTCAGCGTCAACACATCTAGAATCGAAATCTTGAACGACTTTCTTAAGGGCTTGCAGTTGCTCATCGTAGCTTTCGACCATCTCTCGGAGTTCTCGTCTCCGGGTCTCTTGAATTTCCTGTAGAGCTCGTTGTAATCCATCAACGGTTTGTGATTGACTATCTCGTTCGGCCACTGCAGCTTCGTATGCTTCTTTTTGAACAGAAAACTGTTCCTCCATATCAGAAACTCTACTCTCCAGATGCTCTCTTATAGATCTCTCTTCCATAGCCAAAACTTCCCAATCTCCCATGGCTTCTTTTGCAGCATCGGCTTCTTCTTTGAGATGTTTAGCCTGTTGAATCAAATCATCCCTTTCATGGACCCAGTTTTGTTGTGACAAGTTATTGCGGTTCCGCATACTTGAAAGTTCCTTGGAGGATTCGTTCATTTCATTCCGTAGCTTGGATACCTCATCCTGCAGCCCTTGAATAGTACTCTGAAATGATTCATTTTGTGACTCTAATTCTTCAATTTTCTCATTGGCTTCCGCCAATTCTTCTTTATCCGCCTTTAATCGCTCCCCTAGGGTGGTTTTAATCGTATTGACGCGCGTAAGTAATGTGTGATATTGAGACTCCCAATTTTCTCTAGAAGATTCAGTCTCCTCCAATTCGGCTCGGACTATAGAAATTTCCTCCTCATGTTGATTCTTTAGTGCAGTAATCTCCTCTTTGTACTTTTCTTCGACAGACGATAGATTCTCGGAGTATTGACCTTTGGCTGTGGAATCTTCTTCTGTACGCTTGCCCTGAATGTCCTCGAGGGATTTTCGTAATTGTTCGACTTCGGCGCGCAATGCCTGACGTTCTGCCGTCATTACTTCAAGTCGAACACTTGCATCTGATGCATACGATCCATTGCTTTCCGAGGACCCTTCTACCTCCCTGGTGTGAGATTGTGTTGGCGCAATAGTGTGGCCATTAGTTGCGGAGTCATTTTTGAGCCCATTCGACTGCGAATCTGTATTTGCTGGAAAATGGGCATCTTGTGGAGTATTCTGTGGTTATTTGTCAGAATGCGCTTATGTTTGTTGTATGGTGAGTAATGAACAGGTGTCACTCGTACCACAATTGATTGCCCGGGTTCCTCTGGTTCTCCTTCTTCACCTGTCTCTTTCACTGCGAAATTGCTTCCTTGGTCTTGAGCCTGAGGGGTTTCTCCATTCGATTTTGATTTGGGATGCTTCTTCTTCTTGTTGTTGTTCTTCTTTTTCGCTATTACTTTGTCAGTGGTAGTTGGGATAATATGGGCTTCCCCACCATTAACAGCGAGGTACAAGGGCAAACAGACCTGGAGAAGTAACATTAGAAGAATCTGGAGGAGCTGTGGCTGACATTGTTTGATAATAGAAAGAAATTCAATAATAAACAAGAAAACTTTCTCTATTGAAAAAATCGCAATTCAACTACCTAGGTATTGTCGAGGCTTTGAACATTTGAAAGTTATTAGTGCTTTAAAGTTATGGTACAGGTACGGTTACATGTTTATTAGTCCGTAGTCTAATTAAGAGCTGCGTAATGTAATGATTCTCTTCGTTTCAGGTTTAAAGAAGCTACCGTAGCCATATTGTATCCCTGTCTTCACTTCATCGCTTCATCGCTTCACATAAATCTGTCGTGAAAGAATGTTGGAAAGTTTCCTCTTACCATTTGATCTTGGACTCAAGTATGGTGAAAATAGCCAGAATTATACAAGCATCTAGAGGCTCTAGAGGCTCGCAAAGATACCCAGTTACAGAAAGCTTGTGATGAAGTCAGGAATACACATCTTGAGGTACGTCGTGGTTGCCATCTAGTCACCCTCTCAAACGCAATTACTGACAAAAATTAAGTTAACAAGAGAATATTCACAAAACTGCCTACAGTTTCGGTGACTATGTAACCAAATATTGCCGGGTTCTGTTGTCTGAAAGACTGTCAAGTTAGATGTCCAAGCGAATGGCTCTAGGAATTTCACACAAACCATGACACAGACTATCTTTTCCAGGTTCAATTCCTTGAGAACCTTGAGGACCAACCTGTAAAATATGTAGGAAAGATTTGGGATCCAGAAAACTATCCGCGGCAGATAGTTTCTACCCTCAAGATCCCCAAACAAGATGGTTTTATCGAAGCCAGGAAGACATTCGGGGAAGATGATATGATGTTGGATCAATGACATGGACTCAAAAGTCTGTAACCTCTTTGATCACCGAACAGATTGAGGAGAGTCATCCCACTAGTACTTCTTTCCGTCGCAATATGAAAGGGGGAAGTAATTGCATGTTAATACATAACATCAATTCAATTCCCGGTGGAGGCTGGGTTACTAGAGAATTGTGAGCATTGAATGATGACTTATGAACCCGAGTTTGTGATCCGGGAGTTAGGAAGTGACAATATATACATACGAACTATTTAGTTTTAACGAAATTCTCATGATCTTCACCCTTCATTTTCATCCGTCTGATTTAGATAGGTAGTATACCATTCATCCAATTGACCCTTCCAAGGTTGGCTCTCTTAACCGTCTCAGGCATCATTTCCAGAGATTATGTAATCATGACTCCAACGCACAGACCCCCACTCCACCATAAAACCCTTCACCTCATCTCAACTTATTTTCTTTCCTCTTTACATATAACCACAGCATTCATTGTCAACCCTACCTGCCTCGGTAGGTAGGGTTGTAGTAGGGAATCTTATATATATCCTAAGTACTGAAATGGATAGCTCAGAACAATATACGGCGCTTCAAAATCCTGACTACTGTCTATGCTCGATGGGCTTTTCAGGTTCGCTTTGTGTCTACATTATTTGAAGAGAGAACATGGGTTTTTGTGGGGGAGAAGAGTCGGGTAGACGGGCAAGGGGAAGAGCCAGGAGATGATTGAGAGGAGAAGGGAGTGACGATGGTGGGATATGGCGGGAGAGGAAGGAAGGGGGAGTTGAGGGGTGTCTAGGTAGGATGATAGCATTATTACTAGTAAATTCACATATTTATTTCCAATCGATCTCGTCTCATGTCTATTGGTATTCTCATTGTGCGACTTCACAACATTTAACTTCACGTATATAACGTCTAGAATCAAAAAGATGGCTGAAGTATCCATCTGGGGGCCATTGGACAATGCACACATTGTTCCCAATCCTCATCGGAGATAGTATCACCGGTGTATGAGCCTGTTCTCTCGGAAGAAGGAAGTTTCAGTCTTGAACAAAATAATACAGGGTCTCTTCTTTTGTAGTCATCACAACTGCCGAGTTTGAACGGTTGCAATCTACGACGGGTGATCGTATGGACAGTTTCATGGTCTCCGGGGAGAGTGTAACCTTGGAGAGGACATAGTGATTTGGTTCCCAGGTGCTCTGATTCAAATTGCAATATAGCATTTAATAAAGAAAGATTAGTATTTGTATATATCAGCTTCCCGGTTACAACCAACTTCTATTACTTTTGTCGCACTGCCAATTTGATATAATCGTCGTATTCGTTCAACTGAAACGGACAGCCCGATGATTGCCTCAACAACAAGCCTATTGTTTTCGATGATCTGTTGGAAGTAACTTGAAATATAGGTAATAATGGTCACACCAACACCTATGCTAGGTACTTTTACATCTCAAAACCTGTACCACAACACACACCACACACTTCGAAGGGATCCGTTATCAACTTCAATCTTAAACCTAGTAAACCAGTCACGATGTATCAGAACAGAAATCTCCAACAATGGTCCATATTGTTATTTTCCGAACACAAGAATGGACGCATAGAAATCAAGATGTATGCAAGTTATCATCGTCAAACTGGGCTATTTTCAAAATTGACAAAGTAGTCAAGTTGATCAATATCCATCAAGGTTGCAAAAGATAATATTCATGTTCATAGCATAGCATAGCATAGCATAGCAAGGAGTAAAACTTTCATCACTTCTGCCATATTGCTTAAACCAGTTCAAACTCGTGTCTAAACTAGACCATTCAAATCAATATATCTCCCAGATTATTACACAGAGTAGCTCGCCCAAATCTTTATGGGAGATTATGGAAGATTGTGTGAGTGGGAGTTTGGCAATCATGTAGATTGTAAGATCTGGAATTGCACAATGAGAGTAGATAAGGTAGTATAAGTGGTAACGAGACAATAAGGTCGGATTGTATAAATTAAAAAAGTAGAGATAGATAGAATACATGAATTGGATTTGGAAAATGGGGTAGATGATATAATTCGGGATTGAACAAGGCTCGAAGATGATTGAGGCTAGTTTACGTAACAAGGCTGTTGTTGATTGGACATCTTTTCTTGAGAATAAAGGAAATCCAAGGGTCAATGATAGATATTTGGCTATTTTATTGCTAGAATCTAAACTTTGCTTAAGCACCAATCTAACGCAGTTCGTTGTTCCGCATCCCAACTTATATAGCCTGTCTACATCTACCTCTATAATTTGATTCCAACTCACATATAAACCGCCGTTGTTTAACTAGACACCGGACATTTAGGGGTAAGTATCTTAGTACTCATCTTAACTTGAATGTAGACGTTAGGAACATGACAAAATCATCATTGAGTCAGTGTACTCATTGTATTTGATGCTCGGTTAATATCAATCCCCACTCCCCCCCTAATCGAGCCAGCAATCCCGAAATGAAATTTGAGAGTTTTGAATAACGATACTGTGACATTATAAAATTCAACAACAAACATACCAAAAAACATACCAAAAAACATACCCAAAAACCTGCTTAAGGAAGTGATACACGTGGAGTCTGCAACCAACGCGTTCATACAATAGTTATTGTATACCACTTCCTTCCGTCCTCATCTACATCAATTGAAAGATAATCCTTTTCAGAAGGGAAAGTTTTGCTCTCTTCAGATATTCCCAATTCTTGGAATTGTTCTTCTTCGATAAGCTTCATGATGTCACGGAATCTGTAGTAACTCGATCGATGATACCCAGGTTCGGGAAACAGGGCTCCCACACGTTCATATTGCCCATTTATTTTGTCGGTATTTTGTAGCAATATACACATGCATTCTCCCGTTTCGTCTAAAGAACCAATGGGCAAGATCAAGATCGAGTTATCAAGGCTTTGGAGGCCATTGTCTTTATAGTCCCATTGAATACTGCAATCCATATTTATTTCACCAATTGAGATTTGGTGTCTGTGAGGAAGGGGTGCTCTCTCAATCAATGTCTTTATCATATATTTTGAGCGTATTGTAAGGATTCCACCTTTAACATGTCCAAAGAGACCATCATGTTCTTCTTCTAGGGTCATGTCAATGCTGGTGATGTCGATATATGATTCTTGAAACACAAATGTGTCTTCAGGAATCCCCACCTCACAAGACACTGCCGTCCACGACCAGGAAGGTAGTCCATAATATTTCTTGTCTTGAAGTCCCTCATCACTGTGAAGTGTACACCAGCACATCTGCTCTTTGAAGCGAGCTTGCCACAGTCCGGCAAAGTACATATCGCCATTCTGCTCTTGCATTCTACGAGCGATTCCAGCTATTGCCATTAAACGATCACTTTCGTCTGTTAATAAACATGCTGAGTATATTGAGACAATTTTGCTCCAAGACTGGAGTTTTTGTTTAGGCAAATAGGCGTGTGAGTAACAGATGGCTGTCGGTAATTTGTTAGGGCAAGTCTCACAAGCCTGCTTAGCTCTACATTCCCAAAAGAGTTGGGATGCAGTGAAATGTAAAGTTCGTGGGGCCAGTATTCGCTCTTGCAGAGCCCAAGCCCTAGATGCCAAGGGCGCTTGACTAATATTTTCGTAGAGATCACGATCTACAAGGTCGTAAACCTGTTTTTGATGGTTTTTTTCCACTTCTGCTTGATATATCTGCATGTATTCCCGGTCCCGTTCAAACAAGCAACCGAAAGTTCCATCCGGGGCTGCTGTTGCGGCAATGTTCAAACTCGAATGCCCATAAACGGTAGCCATACGAGAAGCTTCTTTACTCCAATCATCAATATCACCCTGAATTATACAAAGTGAATCTATCCATATCCATGAGAAACCTAAGACTCGCGCAATATCAATGGCATCACGGAAAGTCTTACACAGCCCATCATAAGGAATCTCTCTCAAAAAGGCCTGCAAATTGTTCTTCTGAAGCCGTAGAACTTCTGACTTTCCCCAGCAATGGCTCAAGGTAGCATATCTGGAGCAATTCTCATTGGCAGATATACAGAGACGTATTGCTTGACAATCAATTTTGATCAGTCGTGTTGGTAGGATAGAGGATTTTTCATGTCGTCTACAAGCACTGTGACTTTCGCAGCATTCTTGAAGCCATTTCCGTGCAAGATCCGTAGAATTCTCAGTGCAGCCTAATCGTAGCTCTCCCCAAACATTTTGACTATGATGGCTCGGACTTCTTGTATCAATATAGCGCTGGCATTGCCGACCCTTAGTCTCCGAACAATCGTTTGGTATCATCACAACATTAGCTTGAACAAGTTTTTCAATTCCATGTTCTGTAAGACCACGAAATGTGAGGTCTATGGTCCAAAATTCAACTCTGGGTGCTCCCCCATTGGTACTTGTATTAGGCCGGTGGAGCCGATAATTAGTAGATAATTCTAAGTGGCTAGGCCACATGTGATTAGCCAATTGATATGAGGGGTGTTCACTGGCAATGAAACTGATTTCATTCCCTTGCCGGCGTAGTATGCGTAAAAATAAAATACACAGCCGGCAACCTTGGGAAGCTGATGCTTTCATCTCAGACATTGTGTCGTAATGTGCAGATGCTAACATCTTCCTCCGATGCTCCTCGGAGGAGTAAAATTCAGAGACCGAGGACCAAGTATCAAAGAATACCCTACAAAACCTGCATAACTCGGGATTCAAAGTCTCGGCCGTGGTTCTTTTTATGTCGATGTCGCCCTCAACGCCCTCCTCTAGCACTTGGGGGTGTTTATATGGCCACCACACAAACCCCGGCCATGTGCCGGAGCCAGTCAGACTATCCGAATAATTTGAATGACAATCTTCCGAACCTTCGTATTGATCACTCTCCTCACATCCCTCTCCCCTCAGCTCATCATCATATCCATCCACATTGCTAGGATGAGAGCTAGGACAGTTGTCCGAATTATCTGAATCATACGCTTCCGAACTTTCATGTTCCTCGTTTTCCTCCGATGGCACTTTTCTCCCTTCACTGACATCTTTTCTCCCTTCACTGACATCTCTCTCATCACTAAACCTTTGGTTAAGGTAGTTGTCCGTCTCTTTTCTTAAATTGTGATTCTCTAAATCATCGCCCGGATCGTTCCTCTCGTCAGGTGTAGGCTCTTCACTTGCATCGCCATCGCCATCGTCGACTGGAATGGAAATTTCTGGCTTTGCCTGTTCTCGAGTCTCAAAAGCCATGTCTGCTTGCCCATCGCCCGTTTGAAAGACATCCAGCGACAAAATGTCCGATGTATGAATTTCCGCCGCTGCAAAGTCCGACCTAGAGATTTTAGCATCTGCGGACTCATCACTATCGACTCGAGATCTTTTCTTTCCCGAAGACATCTTGCAAAGGAAAGAGAGAGTGTAGTTGATCAGGCTGAAGAGGTGGGGTAGAAGTGATGCGTGAATACCTCTCAACTGCATGCTTACACATCTAGGTTACACTAGATGGGCGCAGTGTGGGGAGCAGTATGGTTCAAGGCTAAAATGAATTGCTTGCGATTCAGAATGCAGGTAGATGCATATTCTGTTGACAGTGGTGATATATCATATCCGAGATCATCTCCCGAGTTTTCGACTAGGGAGGTAACGTTCGACAATCAGGACAAATTGACGCCCGACCTCAACATCTCAATCCCCACACTTTTCCACGCCTCTCACTCAACCTCCAATAACCAATACCGAGCTTCCCCCTTTCCTCGAATTCATTAATATTGCCCGGCTTTGATACCTTCCTATTCTTCAATTCCAAACTAACAATACCCTCCTATTCTCAACTCCAAATCATACAATACCCTCCTATTCCCAACTCCAAACTATACAATACCCTCGTATCCTTCAACTCCAAATCATAAATTTACCTACCCTACCCTACCCTACCCTACCTACCTACCTACCTACCTACCTATCAATCCATCTTCCCTCGAAATTCACCCCCTTCCCCTCCCCTCCCCTTACCTACCTACCTACCTACCTACCAACCAACCTCGACTCCCCAAATATCCCCAAATATCCCCCTTCGTACCTCCTAGGTACATACTACTAAATAGTATTGATATATAGATATAAATTAGTTTTATATACACTAGCTTAATCATCGAGCTAGGTTCTATAGAATTTCTAATTTTATAGAATTTAGCTTTTTATATAATTATATTATATTTAATAAATTATAAGCTCTTTGTTTTTAATATATAATCAAATTTATTTATTACTTTATATTATTTTATATACATTTTATTTTTCTTTTTAATAAAAATCTTGAATTTTTTATTTCATTATTTTTTTATTAATTTTTAACAAAATATTTATATATCCTCTTATTATATTTGTTTACAATATAATATTATACGAATTTACACTATAATTATTTTTGAAATTATTTTTTATTTTATATTCGAATTATGCCTTATTACAAATATTTATTTTATTAAAAGTATTATCTATTTCAAAAACGATTTATACTTTTTATCAAATTTAATCAAAATTCAAAATATTAATAAAAATTTAAATCTTAATTATATCAAAAACAATTTATTTTAGAATTATATATTTTTTTAGAATATTAATTTTTTATAAATATTAAATCAAATTTTAATTTTAATAATTTTTTTTTGGATAATTCGAAGTCAAATTTACAAATTAAATTTGATTTTTTTTTAACCTCATAATCGATTAAACAATCTACAAAATCTTTAATATCTTAAACAATAATTCAACAATTTGTTAATAAAACAAAAATTAAAATAACTATTAATATTCCAATTTCGATTTTTTTAAATATTTTAAAATTTAAAAAAATTGATACAAAATTATTTTCTTAACTCTTTAAAATAATAAATTTCAAAAATTTAATTCTAATACCTAATTTTTGATTAAAAAGAAAAAAGAATTTTATATTTTTCAAAAACAATTTTTTAATATTTTGTAAAGTATACAATATTATTCGTTTTTTCAACCTTAAAAACAAGTTTAAAAAATTTATTGAAGTTATTAAAAATAACGAAATTATTTTTTTAAAAATTGTTTTTTTATTGTAAAAGGAATTCGAAAAAAAAAATAATATAATACAATTAATTATTAAGTATAATATCCATAAAAATAACAACAATATTATTATAGATTACATCACAATAACAGAAATATGAAAGAAGTTATACGTTTATTATAAAAATATTAGTTTTTTATTTAAACTAAATACGATTTATAACTATATTTAAATAAATTATACTGATTATACAACTATCAAAAAATTTAATATTATATATAATTCTACTATTTTTCATCTTCAAAAGCTAAATATTGTTTTTTATAAAAAATAATACACTTTGCTTTATATCAACAAGTTTTAACAATATTAGTTTTAATAAGTTTAAAACCAACATTCCAAAATTTCAAATAATAAAGCTTTATTACAATTAGATTCTTTTTAAACTAATATTGCTAATAAGATTAAAAACAAATCTAAATTATTATTAAACACATTTATAGTATTTGCAATTCAAAATAATAAAAAAGAATCCAATTAAAAAGAAAAAAGAAAATATAAAAATTATAAAAAAATAAAATAATATAAAAATAATAAATGTTAAATAAAGTTTTCAAAGCTTTAATTTAAAAAAAAAGAAAACAAAAAATTTACATTAAAAACGAAATCGAATAAAGAAATCGAAAACAAAAAAAATAATAATAATAACTTAATTTATTTTAATTTCCTTATTTAACAAAAAAAAAAGAAAAATATTTAATTTAAAATAATTACAAATATTGGATATTTAAATTTAGGATGGAAAATGAATACAAACGTATCTAATAATTATTGCTTTAATATAGCCTAATTTAATCCAGAAATCCTCACAATATCTAATAAAATGCTCATTATATTTATTAGAAATAGGGATATACGAGTTAACAGAAAAAGGAAGATTACGTTTCACTATTTAATATCCAATAGGGGTATACAAAAGATCCATTTTAAAAATGTTTATTATCTTCTTGAATATTTATATTGTCTCTTCACAATTAAACATTTTTATAAACAAAAAAGATAGTTTAAAAATAAAAAAGTATTTATACTAAATAAAAGTTTTGCAACATACTATAATAATGATTTATTCTTAATTCTTAAAAAAACACTAAAGGTATATACATTTCCAATTACATTACAAACTGTAAAACCATTATATAAATTGATATATTAAAGATTCGGCTATATCAATTACAACACAATCAAAAAAATATAAACAGTTGTTACAAAAATGAATTTTATTTCTTTAACAAAAAATTAAATAATTATTAAGTTATATAAACTATACAAAAAAGTTAAATCAAATTGTTACTTTCGAAAAACAACAAACCAAAGATTAAACAAATTATTCGATAAAGTTTTTTTTAATATATTCAAAATCCATTTATCAGATTCAAATAGCAAAACAATTGTTACGCTTATTATAGATAATGTTATTTGTTTTTAATAAATTCGTATAGAGCAAAGTAAAAAAGATATCCAAAAAGTTATTAAGTTTATAATAAATCTAATCTGAATATAATATAATTATATTATTTAATATTAACAATTTGATAAAGAAAAAAAATATAGGGTTTTCAATTTCAATAATTTAATATTCGATTTTAGGATAATTATCAAATTTATTATTCCCTATATATTGGAATAGGATAAAATATTCGAAAAAGGCGGTTGCACAATTATAAAATATATAAAAACAATTATAATTAATTAAAACATTTTACAAATTTTATAGTTTTACATTATAAATAGGGTAGTGCATATTACAAATTGTATAGCCTTCCAAGCAATCCCGAACCAAATTATACCCTACAAAGTTTTAATAAATTTTTTTGATAATATTAAAAATAATAGATTTAACGTTTTTTATATTTTCATTTTCAATAACAAAATCTAAGTTTAGATTCTAAAAGAAAAATGTATTATTATTAAGAAACTTACTTTAAAAGCGAAAAAAGGAATTTTTGTCAAATTCGAAAAAAATTATATTTATTATATATAAGTTTTTATACAAAGAAAAAAATATCAATTAGTACAAATCTTCAATATCAGAATTAATAAAAAAAAACTTTTAAAATTATAATTATTGAAAATAATTTAACAAAAATTAGCAAATATAGAAAATATCAATTTCGATTTTAAATTATACAAAAACAATAAAATCAGCAATAAAGATTTAAAAGATATTCTTTAAATTGCAATTCTAAATGATAATATACAAAAGGAATTATTAGGAATTATTAGTTTTGTACAATCTGAAAATTATAAATATCGATTATATATTATACTAAATAATCTAAAAACAAAAAATAAAAATGATTTTATTAAAGATTTTCGAGATTTGAATATTGATAAAAAAAATTCTATTTTTATTCTAATTTTTAAAATAGAAAACAAATCTAAAGATTTAAAAAACTATACAGAATTTTAATTAAAATCAGTATATCCTAATTTAATTTATAATCAAATTATTAAAGTTTTTTCGAAAACAATAAAACTTGTTTTTATATTATATAATTTTAAGATCAAAAAATATTAATAAACATTGTATTATATATTCAAAATATAAATTTAAAAATTTGATAAAAATTTAATTATTATTGAAAAAGCATTTTTATATTCGAATTTAATTCAATAAAAGAAAATTATTAAAAAAGAATATAATTTTTTTATATAAAAAAATATATTTAAATTGCAAAAAAGAAAATCTATTAAATTAAATCATCAAATATTAGGAGAAAGATTAGTATTTAAAATCAAATGTGGTAAAGATAAAGAAATATTCAAATATAAAATTAAATAAATAGTTAAAGATTATATTTAATAAAAAGGGATAGATTTTAATGAAATTTATGTAGAAATATATAAAAATGTTATATAAAAGATAATATTTGTTTTGATTGTATAATTTAATTAGAAAATCAAATAAATAAATGTTATTGTAATATTTTTTAATAGTATTGTATCAAATGAAAATATTATTTATATAAAAACTTTATTTTTTTTTTTTAAAAATTTATGTTAAAAAATTAATTAATAAAGATATAGTTTATTGTTTTTTTAAAGTATTGTATAGTTTCAAATAAGCTTTTCGATTTTAATAAGAAAAATTATTTGCTGAATTAATAAAGTTAAGATATTTATCTATTATAATTGATAATAATGTTTATCAAAAACCTTTCACAAATATAATCATTTTGATTTATATTAACGATTTTCTAATTGTAAAACCTACAAAACCCAATTTGAAAGTAATTAAAAAAGGTTTTTACAATGCTTTCTAAATAAAGGATCTAGGATTTGTATTATATTTTTTAAGTATTAAAATAATTTGTGATTGTAAATTACAAACAATCAAATTTTATCAAAATGTATATATTAAAAAGATTATCGAAAAATTTGGAATAAAAGATTGCAAACCAATTAATTCCTTTATCAATCAAAACTTTAAAGATTATATAATCCCGTACACCAAAATAACATTCAAAACAAATATTAAACTATATCAACAACAAATAAAATCGAAAATATATACTATTATTTAAACTAAACCAAATATTACATATATATTAACTATACTATCTCGATTTCTTATTAATCCTTTATTTAAACATTTAAAAACAACAAAATACGTTTTTAAATATTTTAAAAAAACAATTTCGTATTATATTATATTCAGGCCGAAAAAAAATGCTAATTTATATAAATTTGCCAATAACAATTATATAAAAAATCTAAAAAAATGCTAATCCATTTTGAAATATTATTTCTTTTTAAAAAAAAAATTGATATTATAAAAATTTATTAAGTAAACAATAGTAATACTTTTATTAATCGAATTCAAATACTATAAACTAATATATATAATGTACAAAGTTTTTTGGCTTAGAAAAATGTTGAAAAAACTAAATTATACTATTCCGGATACATTAATAATCAAAATCTATAAAAATAATCAAGGATCGATTACTTTAACAAAAAATTCAAAATTTTATTAATACATTAAACATATAAAAGTACAATAATATTATATACAAAAACAAATCAAAAAGAAAATAATTAAAATAAAATTTGTACTAATAAAAAATATAACAACAAATAGTTTTACTAAAAATTTAAAAAGTACTTTACATAAATGTTTTGTAAAATTATTTAAATTTGAAAAATTAATAAGCAATATATAAAACCAAAAATATATTAATATATAAATATAAATTAGTTTTATATACACTAGCTTAATCATCAAGCTAGATTCTATAGAATCTCCAATTTTATAGAACTTAGCTCCTTACACAATTATACTATGTTTAATAAATAGATAATCCCCAATCCCCACCCCTCCCAATCCCCAATCCCCTCAAATTCCTCACCACTCCCACTCCCACTCCCACTTCTACCTCCACTCCCACCAACAAAAAAAACATCAAAAAAAATTCTCTATTTGAACATATCATATCATATCATATCATATCTCCGTATATATATATATATATCATCCATCACCACCTACCTACCTACCAACCTACCAACCTACCAACCTACCAACCTACCAACCTACCAACCTACCAACCTACCAACCTACCAACCTACCAACCTACTTACGATAATGCTATATGTAATATTACACCCATCCATCCATCCACCCATCCATCCAAGCAAGCAAGAAATAGATAAAGGAAGGAAAAAGTCAAGGTACTATAATGACCTCGGGAAGATCCAACAAAGATCTAACATGTAAGACTTAGTTAGATTACAACCAACCCATTGGTTAGTTTCTTGAACTAACCGTTGAACACCATCCCCATCCTCATTCCCATCCCCATCCTCATCCTTATTCCCAAACCAAATCAACCCACGCCCCCCTTCCCCCTCGAAAAGTTTAGAAAACTTCACTACTCCTCACATCGAAAAAGAAGAGAGAGAAAGAAACAAACAAGAGAAAAGGCGATCCACATGCTCGAAAAAAAAATATATGTATATTAACATAGCTAAAAGCCATGTGCTATTGATTGCCATCTACGATTGATTTCTTGGTATCCGTCTGGTCTGAACCTGTATCTGTCGCCATCTGTACGTACGTCCCCCATCCTCTATCCATCCCATCCCATCGCTCCACCCATCCCCTTGATTCCATTCCATTCCATTCCATCTTCGCCCTCCCATTCATCCACCTATCCGTGTTTGTCTAATCGCCAGCTGCGTTTTATCCTCATCATCATTAATTCACCTCTCGCTCTCTTGTTACCTCCGACTCCCCCCCCCTTAATCAACCCTCACTTCCCTTATCCTCTCGCTGCGTGAGCAAAGCAAATTGCAAAACGGTAAAATGCAATCAACCAATCTTGTGCTCAGTATCATATCCCAAGACGTGCATCCATCCATCCAGCCAGCCATTCATTCCAATCCACAATCCAACAAATTAAGTCCACCCTTCCTCTCCCTCAAATATCATCCTCATACCTCTTCCCCAAATATTAAATTCTGTCTCCCTCCCCACTCAGAAGATCTACCCACTCACCATCCCCACCCTATCTCAAAAATCAACTAAAATAAAAAATTGCTCTCCCCCCAACACCTATTTAACACCACACATACACACACACCCCCCCATCCATTCATCCCTGCCCTATGCTTTTTGCCACTAATCTCCCGCTCCATAGACTGATGATGAAAGAGAACAATCAAACAATCAAAAAAATGAAAAGATCTTTTAAACTCCTCGCTTGGATATCTTACACATCTCGCTCGCATCTTGCATTGAAATTTAATATCGAATTGCTTTCTCTCTCTTTCTCTCGCTTTCGTATTCCTTTAAAAAATATATTCAGGCCCGTATTTATTTGGTTGCTTTCTGTCGTAATTCGCATCCCCGATCTCATATTAGCTCATTCCCATATTCAACCTTTCCTTCTTCCACTCGTGTTCAGATTAATCCCCTGGGACCTAGCAAGCTTGGTACTGCTTTACGGCCCACTCGTTTCCCTGGCATATCCATACGTGGGACTCCTGCAACACTGCGTGGCTCTTTCATTAAGCCAATATCCAATTGTGCTGGAATTCTCGATACGATCGTCTTATAATCGCCGGCAAATTTAGCATCTCTGGGTACTGGAACCAATGCGGAGCGCCATAAGTGATCCGATGTATCCTCAAGGAAACTAGGTCGAAGTGATGATTTCGAAGAGAAGAACGATGCGCGTCCTCTGGACTTCTTAGCTTGAATAATAGAATCAAACAATTGAATATCTCGATCGTTCGATTGTTTAGTTTCGCGTTCATGAATGAATTCATTGAAGGCTATGCTAAGGTTAGTATTGTCCACAAATAAAAACATAGGAATGAATTACCTTGCGTCTGTTGCAGCATCGTAATATATTCTTGCTGATCGCTTGGGAGACTCTTCATGAAACCATTCATATCAAAACCATATAATTGTCCGCTTGACTTTTGCTCCTTTGACGGCCGACCAAGATGCTTCCTATAAGTGTAGAACAAATTTGCGAAGCATCTAACAAAAGCTGCACGCACACGGTCTGCATGAAAGGCGGATGGACACACAAGAGAACACTGGCCGAGACAAGGACCATGAGAAACCGTGCTGCAAGCGTTACAGCAATACATGCCCTCACCCTCAGCCTTTTCATCGCAGATTGAGCATACGGATCCCATGTCATTGGCATTATAGATAAAACAATGTCCTTCTACCCATATTGTGGTCTCAGTGTTTTGAACTGGCTGCATGAGCATATTGGGCATGATTGTTGATGCAGCAATGGTGGAGGCTGCATAGGCAGATGGTGCATAAGCAGACGGTGCATAACCATACATAGATTTGCTGTCGCCGATGGAAACAGCAGAAGTGGAAAGACTAGCGGAATGACCACTGACAAATGGCGCACTAGGTCTACGAAGTGTTGGCTGTCGTTCCAAACCAAATGAGGAACTGCGTCTCGAGTTTGCATCAAAATGACCAGACCTCTTTTCTCTCAATGTAGCCGTGAGAGCAAAACCAGAATCGTTTCGAGATATAGGAGTTGTAGGCATTGGTGGGCAGTGTCCAGAGACAGGTGACAAAGATGTTGGTGGACTGGTTTTACTCGACCTGCTGGTTGATGGACGTTCAACGCGAGTATGGTCATTCTTTGATTGCAAAAATGCATTGAAAACTAAGGGTCTCTTCCTCTTTTGTAGATCCGGCTCCCCAAATGTGGTCGAGTTCTGACTAACGTATTTACCCAAAGTGCCAGGGGGTGCATTTTGGGTAAATATCCCTTCGTTCTCCGACGAAAGTGCATCAAAAGGGAAAGTTTCAACAGCATATGGTGGCGGTGCTACCTCTACGCCACATCTATTGTGGTGTGGAGCTGCCAACTGCAGGAGGGATACAAGCTTTCGACGCTGTTGTCGTGGCAATGAAACTGGTGGGGCAGTAGACTCGACCGAATCTTGATCGAGATCCACAAAAACATAATCATCCTCCGGGAGCTCTATATTATCATATCTCCTCTCAATCCCAACAATATAAGGGCAAGGTGCTTCGAGCGCGGAAATCAGTCTAGCTGGGAGAACTGGGATAAAGATGCTTGCCCATTTCAGTGGATATAGAAGACTGATCAAAGCCTTACTAGCAAGATGTAACATAGCTGTATGGGATGACAGTAAAATGATCCTAGATTCCGACAACATAAATTCCACCAGAGCGACAATATTGGGTATACTCAAAGCTCTAAAAAGTGCATAAATATCTGTATTTCGTGACTCTGGTAATTCATTTGGTGCTTCTTTTCGTGCAAATAGTCGTAGTTCTCGCACGGCAATTTCGATTTGGGTTTTCGAGGATAACGGGCTTAGTGCTTCGGTACACAGGTTGACAACATATCTCTCCAGGGGCTGCCATCTACCGATTTTTGGCGAGCTTGCAGGGACTCGGAGGATTCCACCGTCTGTCATAGGTACCACAACAGCCTTTAGCCATTCTTTCCAGAAGCTTGTCATACTTCCATCCCTGCCAAGAATTCCATAGGCTCTTGGGATCCAAAGTCCCGTCTCCCCATCAGTTAAGCCCTCAATTTTAGCTGCTGCGCCGTGTCTGACAGGCCTCAACATGTCAGTCATCAAAGTAATCTTCTCCTCCACCGCACTAATCTGTTCCTCCAATTGTTCCCTAGCAGTTGAGCCGGAAACAACACTGGGTAATCTTGCTAACAATTGTGAAAGATGCGCCCGCTCCGCAGCCAATCGTTCCCCTAAACTCGCAGCAAGTTCTCGCTCCTCGTTGGTCATATGGCTTTGTCTCCAAGCCTCGCACCTTCTTTCAACATTTCCGGCTGCTTCTTGATCCAATGGTTTCCAAACAATTACTGTAATACCATATATTTTGGAATTATCATCCGAAGTCATAGCAAATCCATGCCAGGTCGATCGTGGTCGTTCGTCCGAAGAAACTATATTGATATCGTTTGGAAATGCAAACATAGGGACGTAGTCGGGAAATTTGCCTCTCCTCGGCAATTCCTCCGTCGCATGCTTCGGCGGGTATCTATCGAGTAAAACTGGTTCAAAACGTCGTTTCAAAGGGTGCATGTCAGGGTCCAGGTTCAGTGGCTCTGGGGGAGGAATGACGGAATTATAATTGCTAAGACGTCTCGAAGTTCGAACTGACACTAGAGTTATTAGCATAAGCAAGCATTTAAAGACTGCGCTTCAGATCCTCCAAGTATGCAATGCATGTAATATATGTGCCGTGCCGCGTCGCAACGCAGAATGTCAGACTTACTACTTCTACCTGCCGTGGAAGGCTGCCTCTTCACACTGTTCAGGTCTCTGAAACTAATTCTTCTCCTTATACTTCCACCCACACTCCTTAAAGTCGGACTTCTCCTGTGTATATTGTCTGCATCTTCCACTCTTAATCTCGAAGCTCTCGGATTTGTCATGGGAGGTGCAGGTTGTGTTGGAGCCCCGGCACTAAAGCTCAAGTCATCCAGGAAATTCTCCCGCTCGCTCGCAAACTTGAGTAGAGCCTTATCAAAGTCGAAATTTGCAAATATTCCTCCCTCTGCTTTTGTGCCATTTCCGTTACCGTTAATATGACTGATTTCACCAGCTTTGATTGTCATACTACTTCGATTGCTCGTAGTCCCGTCAAGCTCATCGAGAGTGGCTATTGAGTTTCGCGATTCGTTCGAAGTTTGTTTGCTAAGCCGATTCCATGAGTTATTGCGGGAATGGCGCGCCGAAGCTCGGTTGGGGTTCGGAGGAGGTGAGTTTTCACCCTCAGGGCTTTCTTCTATTGTAGCATTGACCTGAGGAGAGGAGGGTGCTTGTATAATGTTGCTTGATCTATCCCTCGTGTTCGAAGGGAAAATCTCGGGGCCATATTGTAGAGAATCGATCCCCGCGATCCAAAAGTAATCCGCGAGAGGAGCCGAAGTAGAATTGTTATCCATGGTGAAGGAATGAATGAATAGGTATTGAATTAAAACGAGAGTTCTGGAATGTTGTAGGTTAATTGAGGATTGTTCTGGCAGATGTGCCAGTGGTAGATATCTGAAAGCCCTTTCAGTATGACATCGAATCGAATAGTGTGGTTGACGCTAAAACCGCGAAGTTCAGGAGAAGGTGATTAGACTGGAGAGAGAGAGGAATGATCCGATGTTTCAACTTTCGTGGATAAAAGAGAGTTCAGATACGTGTACTCCGTAATCTCGGGCACAAGGTAAAACTTGCACGCTTTTCTTAACTATGCAATAAACTGCAAAGTCTTTTTTTTTCTATTCTTGGTGGCCTATCTGAGAGGCAAAGAAGATCGAACCAAGGTTGATGCTGGAAGGGAAGGTTTGTAGATTAGACCCTTTGGAATAATACGGTGGACGATGAAGCTATGAAGTACTTTCCCCCTGCGCTCCGCTCCACTTGTTTGTTTAATCAATTATCAAATCGATCAAATCAATCAATCAAATATACCGTAGCGCGTTTAGGTAAACCGTTGGAGATTGGGAAAGTTGAACCTCGGGAAGGGGGGAGGGGAAGGGGAAGGGGAGGCAAAAAAAGGAAGGGAAGGGAAGGGAAACAAAAACAAGCCAAGAGGTCTAGATATGATGTGATGATTGATTGGGATGAAGTCGAATTCGAATTATGAGTATTATTATTATTATGCTTCGATGGTGGTAGTGGTGGTGGTGGGCCAGTGGTGGTGGGTGGTGGTGGGTGGTGGTGAGTGGTGAATGAGTACTGCCCAGGTGTATTAAGTAAATTGACAAGAGGAAATAAAGTTTAAGTAGATAAGAAGAGGAAAAGATTTCTTTTCTTCAACTCTCGAATAATGGAAATTGAAATTGAATAATGTTCTTAAAAACTGACCCCCAAAGTTTATAAGTTTATGAATTATGACTGGACTGGACTGGACTGGAGAAGACTCATAAGAGGTATGTACCTAGGAGGTAGTTGGTAGGTAGGTAGCAGTAGTAGTATGTACTAGGAGGAGGTAGGGGTCTCTGGTTGGTTGTACTGTCATTGGAGGTCTAAGGTTATTTATGTATGGGGAAGAGAAGGGAAGGGAAGGGAATGTTAATGTTAATAATGTTGTTGATTAGTACAGATAGGTATTATGGCGTGGGCGTCAAGGTATACGAGGTACAATATTGTATTTCTATGTAGGTAGGTAGGTAGATACCTATGTATTGTACTATTCCAAGGTTGTGTTTGTATTATATTTGTATTATATTGTAGATACTTTGTAGGTAGTAGGACTTAGGTATTACCCAATTAGATTGGTATTTTTGGTTGGATTTATTATTTTTATTTTTATTACTATTAAATTTGGGGAATGTTTATAAACATTGTACTTATTATCTACTCTACCTACACAGCCCGTCTCTAAGATCTGAAGTCTGAGGTCTAAAAGTCTGAGGTCTGTCTGAGTTGTCTAATAAGTTTGATGAATCTGAGAGTTACATATCTCCAGTTTCTCTCAAGCTGCTTTCTCACACTCTCTTCTCTTTCTTCTATCCAGTTCTTCAACGATCTATTTAATAAACAATAAAAGCGCGTTATGTAGGTAGTATCCGTATTGTTGCTCAAAATGAATGCTATCCCTTATCATTTAGACGAATGATCTTCTTCTGGGAAACCAGAAAAAAAGAAAAGCAATGGAATTTTCGGATATTCAACATTATTTAATGAACTTATATTAATGAAGCAAGAATAGAAAAAAAAGGCGGAAAAAGAAAGATAGACAAGGTATCATTTACAGTATTCGGACTTCAAAGTTCAAAGTGGTAAGTAGACAATATCAATTTAGACTTTTTATATCATAAGACTTAGATACATCTTGAAAGCTAACTAGGTACTTTACATACAGTATATTACGCTTTAGGTTTAATCTAACTGACCTTATCTTGAATACCTACCTACCTAGTACTACCTAGGTAGGTAGGTACTCAAGTCGCCTTCAATTGTTTCTCCTTTTTTTTATAGGTATGATACCAATCATACGATACACTCATCTCTTCTCTGCTCCTCATGCTCTCACAATATCCATCCTCCCACTCCCATCAAATCATCCTTCACAATCACATTCGCGTTCCCCGATAGATGAATATCATTTGTCAGACAAACAAGGAAGCTATCATCACCTACTGTACTATATGCACATTGCATAAGGATCCGAGGATTTGGAATTTTGGAGGAGGGATCAATAATGAACAAAAGGGATTATGAAGTTTGAACCTAGTATAGCGTTTGCCGATCTTCCCTCAAGCCGTCCTGACCAACACTAACATAATAATACCTATTTGGATGGATGGCGTTGGGAACTTGAGACGGTTTGGTAGATATCCTACGAGTATTACATACTTTTATCACGATACCTAGGTACTCAGCACTAGGTACCTACCTAGTACTCACTCGTCCATTCAATAAACTCATCCGCCACGATTCAAATATAGGACTACAGTACGACAAGATCATATAAGAACTCACCCAAAGGAACTCAAACATCTCATATTTAGCCAGTCAGTCACCCTCAACGTTCCTCTAACTTTCCAATGCGTAACATACATACGCGAATGCACACCAAATAAGTACACCAGTCCCAACTGTATTGCGTGGCATAACTACTTCAAACCAAGTCAGATCCGAAAACGGATGTTAAGGTACCTGAAATTGCCTTACCCAGCCAACTAGTTTCAACATCTAGAACAACGCTCTTATTAGGTACAGCAGCTGTTGCAGGACGAGGAAACACGAGGACTGTCACTGCCAGACCGTTTCTTATCACTGACACTGACAAAATACGGACGGAACATATCTATATCTCTATCAATGGAACCTCTACATAATACATGGCGGCCACCAAAAACCTATCCCGATTTCCAAATAACCAAATTGGTTATCTGTTTCAGAACTTGCGAAGCTTTCGCCTATACACATTGATCGATTACAGATCTCCATAAACGGCCACTTGCATATGGAAACATCTCGCGTACCACAAAATCCTAATCCTTCCTCCACAAAGACAGGGGATTGATTACCTGGAGGCTGGAGAAGGATGGCGGCAGGCGAGGGACACCTCGAATGTCACTCTACAGACTACATACAGATTACTACATACAACTCAGGGGTTACATTCTGATAATCTTGCATTAAGGGTTAAGGGATTGAACAAATCTGGTTGGTAGTTATGAAACAAGAAATTTAGTTATGCTAAATTGCCAATTGGTTGTTCTGGTTATGATTATGGTTCTCTTTCCTTTCCTTTCTTTTCCTTTCTCTCCCTCTCCTTTCGCATTGCATTGGTGTTGTGTTGATATCTAGGTAGATAGGTAGGTAGTAGGTATTTGGCTACAGTATATTTGGCTGGCGATATCAGATAATACAGTCAGTCAGTCATGAATTGATCTCATTAAATGACCATCCGAACCCCCCCCCCAGTTTATTCGTTCGTTATTCCATCTCATGATTCTTATTTCGTCTCATCTCATCATCATCATCATCATCATCATTATCTCATCGTATTAAATTATCGACATGGGGAATTTCAAAATGTGATAGGAAATACGCTTCCATGAATCCAGGCACATTCAGGTCATATGTATATCAGCCCCGTGGCTGAATCTAGACCTTCCATTACGCTTCTATTTCGTCCACCGCTTCTTTCTTTTCAACTTTTTAACCTTCGCTTCTCGCTTCTCGAATCTCGGTATCAATTACAGTACCGGTATTCCTTCGCAAACTTCCCTTCAAATATTCACCAATCGACTGATTGTGGAATTAAACTTCCCCTTCATATATTTCATATCTCCTTCATTTTATTCATATCCTCATCTTCTTTCTATTTTATCCGTCAATCTCTCGGGACTCTTCAGCTAGATATGAAAAACAATTGATCGGTGTACAGTGTGCACGCTGTGTTTCGTAATACAAAGATGTACCTACGGTATGTCAGTGGCTACCGGCATATAACCATGTATCTCGATCTTTTTTTGGTCTCTTTTGCTTTTGTGCCACTATCATTTCACCGTCATTCAGGGTGATACACTATCACATGATGAATGATCCTTCCAAGTATTGATTTAAGTGTTACATTACTTGTATGGTTGCTTGCTCTCACTTGTGGTGTTTTCTTTCTTCTTGGTTTGGTAAACCATGTCGTGGTACATGATTAGCTTTTTCTTCTCTCCTATTTACCCCCTCATTTACAAGTCCCTCACTTTCTTTCTTCACACCTCAACTCGGGCCGCCTCAAGTTCCAAGTTGCAACTCAGGGGCCCGAGAAAACAATGAGGCGAACATACGTACATACATATCACATCTAATCGAGCCACAGCGGCGCCCTGCATACGGAAGCTCCATCCACACATCCACTCAATCCATCGGAACCAGCGGATAAGATAAAAAAAAGTATATAGGTATATGTATGTTTCATCTCACCTCACCTTACACAACACGACGGAAAACGGGATATTTAGATCCGCGTTTCCGCGTGCCGAATAGTGTTTGGTGGTAGGTAGACATAGGTATTTTATATAGGCAATATTAAACGAGATTGCACGATATTGGCAGGAAGGGACGAAGTAGCTAGGTTGGGATCTGTCAGGACATTTCAAGAGATATGTTCAATATCGATCGGTTATGAAAAGTAGTACTCTTTCAATATATCGTTTTCAACACGGTGGCGTGTGGCTACTTGATCGTCTGTCGCCACAATACAAGAGGAGCTTTGGGGGTTTGGGGGTTAGGGGGATAACGGTAATGGTGAAGATGGAGATAGAAGGTGATGAAAGAGGCCCCCGGTATCATTAGATCTCTCGGGTATGAGATGTGGTGTTGGAGTTTATTGGAATGGTAAGCTAGGCATACTTTTCTACAGTAAAGAAACGAGAGAGGGAGGGTGGTTGAATCCCATTGGGGTCCGGTTAATGGATTCCTACATCGGATTGGATGTGATATTGGGTTGGATGGGATGCTGGATTGGACATTTGTTCATTTGTTTTGGGATTGAGGATCTGCTTATTTTAACTACCTCGGATGAGTTTGGGTTTGGGTTTAGGTTTGAATATGAAAATAATAGTATAGCACAAGTATACTATAAATATATTCATCTCATGTCTAATATCTCTCTCCTCTCCCTTCTATCTCTCCCCTCTATCTCCCACCTCTGTCATCTCTCCCCTCTATCTCTCATCCAAACCTCCCCCCAAATTCATCAATATAAACCTCCTCTTCTCCGCGTCCTCTCCCTTCCCCAAACATAAAAAACAAACCTCATGCCCTCCTCATCATGCCCTCCTCATCATGCCCTCCTCATCATGCCCTCCTCATCATGCCCTCCTCATCATGCCCTCCTCATCATGCCCTCCTCATCCTCATCCCCAACCTCAATCCTCTCTCATCAATACAATACAATACAATACATACACATCCGCCAACCATCACCTAACTACCACCAATCACCAACCACCAACCAACCACCAACCACCAACCAACCACCAATCACCCAACTATATCTAAATAAACACTCACTCACCCACCCACTCACTCACTCACTCTCCAGCTGCGTCAAAAAACTTACCAGATTTTATCTTCATCTTCATCCTACAACATTTATAAAAATAAGAACAGAGAAGGGGGGGAGACAGGGGAGCTAATGCTAATCCGATGAAATTGAAATTGAAATTGACTCCATGATTCGATAGGTATCTATCTATAAGGCTTGTACAATTTGATTTGATTTGATTTCATATGCTCAAACTCAAGCTTCCCATCCAAGTCCTCGGCCCTCGGCCCTCACAAGGCCAGCCGGGCATTCAAAAGTATTTAAAAGGAGTTGAATAAGCTGAATAGGGTGAATAAAGTATGATATTAGATCTAAACGAAGAAGTGGGAAGTAGGAAGTAGTAGTTGATGGTATAAACCTACCAGGTAGCTAGTTAGGTTCCTAAGTATCTAGATAGGTAGGTAGCTACATATTGATCTGATCGATCGAGTGACAGAGAGGGAAAGATTAAGATATCTTTGATACCTAGGTGTCCATTAGTTTAATGATATGATATATATATGATGATACCATTCATCCGACTAAATGCGATTAATTTCGTTTTGAAAGAGGGGTATGTATGAATGGATGGATGGATGGATGGACGGATTTGTTAGTTGTAGCCTTTTCTATCTCACCCACTTTGTCTAGTCTTCGCTACCTAAGTATACACTTCACCATGAGATTAGGAACAGAGATGGGATCAATAACTTTGGTTGCAATGATGAATGGCGCGTCAAATGTATTTACTAGCTGCAAGGATATCATGTCTAAATACATTCGCAACTTTGATCTTTCACTCTCCTTCACAATCCCTCCCATGTCTATTAACTCTTCGCGTCCAACTAACCTAAGGGCTCAAATGCTTCTCCGTCATCTCGGGTCCTCCACCTACACCAGTCAAGATAACCCTGCTAACGCCATCCTTCAACACCTTCTGCGCCCTCTCATCAATATGCTCTGCATTCTTCGCTTGTACCTCCTTGCCATTCCATCCATCAACACCCTCGAGGACACTCTTCAACGCACCAGCCACTGCGTCCAGATTCTCCTCCTCGAAATAGATAACAGCATTTGGACCCGCATCAAAAGTATACGCGGCAACTGTCTTTCCAGCCGCCTTATTAATATCCTCTACAGCTCTGATCGCCGCCCTACTAACATCATTTAGATAGAAGATCGGCGGGAAGGTATCCAAACACGTAGCGTGGAAACTGTTACTATCCATCATGGTAACCTTAGCGAACCCCTCGAAATCTTTCTCCTTGATTGCTCGCTCCATTTCCTTCATGTGTTCGGGAACTACATTTTCCGCTCTCTGCTTGAACAATTTCGACGTTGCAACCGTGATTTGCATACCAGAGGTGCTAGAAACCCCCTTCTTCTCTGCCGACACAACGAGAATGAGAGCGCGCATGGTGGGCCAGTGAGAAGCAGGTGCTACTTCCACCGCTACGGAATCCGATCCATCATCCTTGCTTCCCATTTCCCAAGCCACATAACCCCCAAACAAAGAACGACAAGCAGAGCCACTACCCTGTCTCGCGATTCTCGAGAGTTCGGTCGGGTTGGATTGTAATTCATAGAGATTGGCGATAGCTCTCACGAGTGCTGCGAAACCGGCAGCGGAGGAAGCGAGGCCTGCGGCGGTGGGGAAATTATTTTCCGAGATGATTCTGAGGGGGTAGGAGGAGAGTTTGGGGAGGGAGGCATCGCTTTCTTCGAGGGCAGAACGTAAAGAGCGGAGTTCGCGGAAACAAGCTTGGGTGCGCGCATTGGAGATGTCTTGGGGTGAGCCATTGAGGAGGAGAGAGTCTTCGGTGAAGGTGGGGGAGCAGGAAGCGGTGGTATGGGTGCGGAGGTCGTTTTGGGAGAGGGTAACGGAGATGGAGGAGTTAGTTGGGAGGTTTAGTTTCGCATCACGTTTTCCCCAGTATCTGTGAAAGTGAGAAGTTATGTTAGTTGAGGTTATTGTGGAAGGACAATGGAGTAAGTAGTCTGTCTTACAATGGAAATGCGGAGAGGGGTAGCTTTACTTACTTGACTACTGCGATATTAACTGGAGCCGTGGTACTGGCTTGATAAATCTTTGTGTCTGCCATCTTGATAATATTTCAAATTGAAAAGGTAAAGTATTAGAATTTAGTTTTCTTCTCAAAAGATAGAAAGAGTACCTAGGTAGGTATTTATTTCAATAGTTCCCTCAGGAAATTAAAGTCCCTCCTATTGACAACAAACCCCAGTCCCCTTCCTGCACCTACTGCAATGCAATATGCCAAAGGCGGTCAACATTTACCAATCGGGAAAAGAATAATCCGCTAACAAGGTACAAGGATTAACCAATCAATAGACCCGTCAACCTTGGCAAAATAATATAATATTTTGATGCTTCATCCATCCATCAAATTATTCTCATTATTAACAATCACCCCTCACTCACAACCACCACATCACAAAAATGTCCAAAGACGATTCAACCCAAGGCATAGAAGCTTGTCCTGTTGACCATGCAACACGCTCCGCATGGCTAAAAAACAATTCCAGCAAACCGCCATTTCCAGGTGTCATCCCTCCCGCAAAACCAGGTCCAAGTTGCGATTCCTCGACGGTTGATCAAACCCCTCCACCCACACATACGCCCTCAAGTTTCTTCTCTCGACTTTTCTTCTGGGACAATTCATCCCCGACGCCCTCTCAACCCCCCTCCACCTCACCCACATCAACCCCCCTCTCACCCCCCCAACCCCGCCTAGGCCTCGACCGCGAAATCTCCACCATTCCACGCGCCCCTCCCTCTCCCAGCGACACCGCATCCTCCTCCTCCCTCTCAACCTCCCACCCCGCAAACTCCGAATCCGAATCCGGCGTCTCCGCATCCGGAAACTGGATCTATCCTTCTGAAAAAATGTTCTTCGAAGCCATGAAGCGCAAAGGTCATCAATCCGACGCCGCAGATATGAAAACCATTGTACCTATCCATAATGCTGTAAATGAGCGAGCGTGGAAAGAGATTCGGGAGTGGGAGGCTGGATGGGGGAGTGAGAAGTATACTTTCCCTAAAGATATTGTGTGATAGGATAGGAACTAATAAAACCCTTAGATGCGGTGGCCCCCGGCTGCATTCTTTTCTTGGACTTTCCCAAACGCTCTCCCCCAAAGCCCGTATCAATACGCTCCTAGGGTATACCGCCCCATTCGACCGTCATGACTGGGTCGTCGATCGATGCGGAAAGCGAGTCGATTATATCATAGATTTTTACGCTGGCAAAGCCTCTCCTGATGGAAACGGAAAGTTAAATTTCTTCTTGGATGTTCGGCCCAAGCTAAATACATGGGAGGGATGGAAGATGAGGGCATGGAAGGCATTCAATTAGAGGATTGAGAGGAGGGGTGAGGGGAAAACCAATCGAAAACTACACATCATGCGCCATAGATACAGCTCATTTATGACTTCAAGTTGTCGCAAAGAGATGCAGAAGTAACGATGAATTGATATTCCAAAAGTCCTGGAAGCAATTGGAAAGTGGGACAAAAGGTAATTGAAGCCCAAAACAAGTTGAATGATATATTCTACCATGCTTCAATGCATAATGGATATGCGCCAAATACCCCCAGAAAATATGTAACGTTTACCAAAAATTGTCGAAAGGTCAACTCTTCACCCGCTAGAGTCACCCATAGAAAATCCGGTATCCAAAGATAAGTCGAGGGAAGGGATAGCATAGCATAGCATGTACGATTGATGAATGCCATAGATGAGATGTAAAACTAGGTGTTGGGTTAGGTTGGAATCGGTGTTTGGGTGTTGCAGAGTTTGATGTTCAAGGACCGGGAGGTCCTCCTCTCTGCTCTGGTTGCGCTGTACAATCAATATTTGCGGCTGTTGAAATTATATATATATATATATATATAGGTATATACAGGTATCGGCAATATGAAAACACGCAGTTGCCATATGCGAGAATAGAAACTTCGGGGTATCTAACTTAAAGTTGAAGTTGAAGAGTTCGCATCGGAAGACTCGATAGATCTGAGCTACCCCGTATGCTAGTAAATCTTGAAGAATGATTTGATCGTTTGAGTAGATTCATTGTTTTTTTTTGTTTTTTTTTTGAATAAATTCGATGAATGCTCTGTTCTCGGTAAAGATACCTAAGATACCTAATCAAATCCTCATTATATATATATATATATTCTCCCAACTCCCTATTTTGAAAATATTATATTATATTATACTATAAATATCTACCAACCCTTAAGAACATGAATAAGAAAGCCGAGTACCAGCCCTGACTTCAATAGCCGGGGTATCCAGATCCCAGCCCCTCTCCCTCAACCCCTCATACAACCTGTTCGCGGCCCTAAACCCCAGCGCGTCCCTCAACGACTCCTCCATCCAATCCCTCACCGCCACATTCGACCACCGGCCCGCCTCCCGCCTGCCGTGTCCAACACTGGCACACCAGACCGCATGATACCAGGCATCCAGCTGCACGGTCGCCGTCGCGCCTTCTTTCAGCGCGACCAGGAATGTGTTTCGCGCCGCGTCGTACCACATGATGTAGCCCTGGTGCTGGAAGATGGCCGCGAGATCGCGGATGATGGGGGCCTGGGGCTCGGGGTAGCTGCCGGTGATGCGGGGCGTGCTCATCGAGGAGAGGATTGCGGAGAGTGGAATGCCGATTTGGCAGTACCCGAGGATTTTGCCGCCGTGGAGGCGGATCGCTCCGTCGCGCTCGAATATGCGTTCTTGGGGTGATATATCCGTGGGGGAGGGAATCGATAGATGCGTCTGAGGATGGTGGGACGTGCTACCTTCCTTGTTGGATGTCAAACTAGATAAGAAGGGTGATATGACGAGGTTTGCTCGTTGCCTGTTGAGCGTACGCATGGTGACAGATCGTACGGCTAGATAGTTGGTTCCGAGATGGATTGAAAGAAGAGTTATCAAAGCAATCCACGTGGCTATTTGAGAGGATATCTTGGAGACGACAAAGGTTCCGACTAGCATACCTAGGAGGGATATGAGAGTCTCCTGACTTGCATCTTTCTATACTTGTCTTAGCATTACCCCACTGCATTAGGAAGTTGGATATATACATACCGCATTCAGCTCTGCCAAATTTCCCTGTTTCGCAAAATGGGCACTCAAGCTCGCCTTGGAGCTCCCTGCCGCAACACCGCAGAGAGATTTACAGATACTGGAAACGCTCAAGAGAAGCACTCGTGGAACCTTGGGGAATGCCGGGGACACGCAGTCTAGAATCATGGCCGCGTCGTTGAAAATATCAGCCATGAGACGATATTTTTTGCACTCAGGTTCAAGGGCGCTTCCAAGTCGGTGAGCGAAGAGAATGGTAGATATACGGCCTGCTGATTCTTGGAGAACGCTGAGAAGAACGGCCCCGGTGGCGGATGCAGTGGAATCCCCTACGCCGAGTCCTGGAAGCTTGTTAGATTGTACGACAAGCCAAATCACAGATAGAGTATCTAATAGTCCGCACTGCAGTCCAACAATGAAACTTTTGTGATCCTTGAATCCTTTTTATACATTGAAAATGTTGGGGATGTTGAAACCATTTCAAACATTTGATTTACTTGGAACAATAGATCGATTCAACAATCCAATAGACTTCAAGAATATCCAGCTTTTCATTCGACACTTTGACCAAATTCCTTTTCAGTTCTTCAGAGATGAACTTTTGAGAACCGAATTTTTGGAATATTTGTCAAGACTAAGGAGAATGAAACAATGATAGATGAAGAGCAAGCCCAGAGAAGAATGGACAAGGACAAGGACAAGGTGAGAGCAAATGACACTAGAAACAGAACAACGATCATACCTTGGAGTACAGCTCTGCTCGAAAGCAAGCCTGCGATTGTGCTAGCAAAAGCCTGGATAGAATCATAGAATTGATACGGGGTATAATCAAGCGTGACGCTATCAGGATATCCGACCGGCATGAATGCACCGACTATACTCATCACCCATGTAGAAGGACCTTTAGGTATCTATCTCGACATTAGTCAATCATCTGATCAGAGAATGTTACGTAGTAGATTGGGTGCTAGCACATACATCGACGTCAATCCGACCACGTTTTTCGCCGTTGGAAGTGGTATGTGAGTGGATGTATGTTGCGAGGAGTTTGCCGGATTGATTCATCTCCTTGATTTCCAACGGATGGTCATGTTTGACTTGATCATATTTTGCTTGGATCTCCTTGATTGGGGATTCTTTCCCTTCCGCAGCTTTTCCTTTCACATCTCTACTTCCTCCCTCCACCTTCCCCCCTCTTTCCGGCGCCGAAATGCTCGAAACCATCCAAGTAGAATCTACCTCCCCATCAACCCGCCGGCCTCCTCTCCCTCCCCCCATTCCACCAGCACCTTCCCCTATTCCCCGAGCCGATGCAGAAGTATCGGGCGGAGGCAATCGCCCCTGTGCACCAGCAACAACAGGTACATGCTCAGAATCTCGCTCTTCCAGATTCGACATGATTACCAGAAATGTATGTATGATGATTTCTGTAGTTATTATTATAAATTTCCCAACAATCTATAGAGAATGGAATGGACTATTATGTTGTTTTATGTTGTGTTGTGTTGACGAGGGGTTGTTAAAGTTACCTACAGTATAGTATGTGCTAATTACCTAGCACGTATACCTGTAGAGGAATCATTTCTTGGCGACAACAGTATCATCCGATAGGAACGATATGCATATTTATTAGAAGGCACGGAAATGTCATGTTAAGTATATGCAACAATACCTCTTGACATTAAATATGATATCGATATCTGAAAGTATTTTAGCTACACCCTCTCCATCAGAAAAAATAAGGTAGCCGATGCCACATTTCATTGTCCTGAAGTGAATTGAGTAATGAAAGTACTCACATTATACATACATACAGCTTTGGAGGTTATTAATATTTGGTTGAATATTGAAAAATATACCTTCCTTTTTATTCTTTTCACATTTTTTATAATTTCAATTAAATACAAATATTGGGATGTCATTTTTGCTAATGGAATGGTGATGGAGTTCACGTGAGAATCAGATTTCCGTTTGTATCCAATATTTGGCATATTCTTGCTACATTTAAGTCATCTAATGGCGATTCAGGCCTTAAACGAACTTCCCAAAAACCCATACTCCAGAGTAAATATCAGATCAGAATTAACCCAATAGGAAAGTTTTTAAACCAGGCATGAAAGACTCCCCCACAAAAGCAACTTTTCCATGCGTGCCACTCATGCGAACCACATCCCTTTTGTCCAACCCAAACTGCATAACCGTGACTTAGGGCTTATTTCCCTCTGTCCTGAGAAAAGCCTCTATCGATATTCATCCATCTATCGCCAGATTTTCATGAAAGCCGTCGTTTTCGTGGGTATATCCTCAATTCCTTCACTTTTCCGTAGCCAGCCATAATTGTACAATAGTTTCTCTATATTCCCCAAGTCGAAACTTAGCAAACAACTGTAGCGCCGCCGGTCTCGATAGCATCAATCTCGGCAAGGTCAATTGGGGTACGGCGGAAACGTGCAGGGAGTTCGTTTCGGTCAAAGTATTCGCCCTTGCTTGGAGCGACGGAGCCTAAAGCCCTACCGGAGATGGAGCCGATTGAGCCATCACCCCTGGCAGTGCGACCGAGTGGACCATGTTGTTGGGCATTTTGTCTATAGGAAGAGAAGGATGAGGCGGACGACTTTTGAGCTTCGGAGAAGCCTGCTGGAAGTTCATGAGTTGGGGATGCTGGGTGTGGTCGAGCGGAGTGGTCGATGGAAGCTATTGAGTTGTTAGGATAATTCGTACTATAGAATGTATTGAATATTGGACAGTACATACAAGGAATTGATCTCCTGCCCATGAACTTGATCAATGGGGTACGCTCAGCGTGAGCAGCAGCAGCAGAGGCTTGACGGAGAACTTTGGTCGCAAACATCTTGGTGGTTGGGAAGATTGGAAAGTAATCACAAGGAGAATTGTAAATACTGAGAAGATGTGCGACCGGGGAAAGGAAGTTCAGAATCGCCTGCCTCTGTTTGACTTGCTGGAATTATTTGTTGAAGTTGTCAAACGAAAAGAGAACGGGAATTCAAAAGCTTTATTAAGATGATGTGGGACAAAGGCTCGGGACTCGGATGGGAGGGGAATTAGATAAGCTAGAGTACCTGGTAGGTATTACATAGATATCTCTCCGTAAAGGCCACCTCCGATACTTTTTATAAATCCTCAAACCATATCAAATTATTATCAATCAACGGTTTTTTCTCTCTTATCGGACTTCCGTTCTCCCTTCTGACTTATCCATTGGTTGTCCGACAATGGCGTGAGGTATGTACGTATCATGTATCATGTATCAAGGATATCAAGGATCTCCGATTCTGATATGGTGTCAGAAATCATTTCTATCCCCAGAATCCTCGTAATATTTGGACAGAAGAGGCTTGACTTTGCAGGAAGCCTGGGAGGGCTTGCATATTTGCATATCAAACTGTTCCCAGGTTGAAACAGTTGATCCAGTGGGTGGCGATCTTCTCAATCACAAGCCATGGAACTTTTTTTGAATTTTCTGATCTTTCATGATTTTACTCTATTAACATATGATAATATGATACGAACTGCATGATTTTAACATATGATGTGGACTACTTATCGGAGGGTTTTTTTCCCTTTGTCATGCATAGTATAGATACACCCATTATTTTGGAATTTTTCAGATTTAGGTATGCCATGGACAATCATCGATTTAAGCGAGACAATTAATTGTTACATGATTGGCTTATTCATCAAGTGACTTCACAACCAACCAAAGTGAACCTGTCCCTTCCCCTCCATCAACTCTTTCAGCCTCAATAATCAATAGCCTTGTCTAGGTAGGTAGTTTCCAACTCCCGGCGGTCTGGGGAAACTTTATAGTGTGATATATTAGAAGATTTACAAGCTAGCATTATTTATTCAATCAACAGAATATCAAAAAAAGTTGAATGCCAACCATTGATATACATTGGGAACTAAAGATTCGAAAAGATCATTTTCTATAATACCAACAGTGCGGTCAACAGATCCTTAATCATACGGTACTCGTGAGCGAGATTTGATATCTACCTACACATACTATCATCTCTTCACCCTTTTCAAGGGTATAATCTTCTTACGGAAACTCTTCCTTATTTTGAAGAAAGTCTAGTAAGACAGACTTTCCAGCTGCGTATCTCGGCTCCCTCAAACCCAATCCTTGCCAAATCATCATGCATGAGCTTTTCCTCTCAGCATCGGTGGAGAGCGAAGATGTCTCCCATGCTCTGCGTATCCTACAAGGCTACTGTGGTATGATCCCACAGCAATTTATTCGACGACGATTAGTATTCGAAGGTCCTCGAACTCGGAACAATTTGAAAGGTCTCGATCCCTCCTTTCTCAAACAACAACCGCCGAACAAACAATTTTGGTGGAAGAACCTTAATGATCAGCTGATTCGACAATCTTATGTTCTCACTCTTATATATGACGTTGATAGAAGTCAATTTGGTCAGCCAAAAGACGAGGCTGACAGTGAAGAGGGTAGACTGTATGTACTTCTCGTTGCTCTCGTACTAAAGAATGTGATGGTTCTATAGACTTTCTGTTCATATCTCCGCCAGTATGGTTACTTACAAACTACAAATAGGAGCCTTCTTCCATGTGATGAGGTCCCAGGCACATTACGATGGACTGATCTTCCCGATCCAGCAAATGCTGCGGTTGTGAATAGTAGGATGTTCATTGCGATTGAGAACGAAAAGTCATTATGTAAACTTCTGCATGCAAGTAATCACCGGTACGTTTAATCACTAGTCGAGAAACACTCCCAGTCATTAAACATCAAATAGATTCACCCGAGAGATTATCCAAGAATCTCACCGAACAGTTCACAACAATATAGTATTCACGCTCAGTCGTTACTTTGAAATCCCACCAGAATTCCAAGAAGTTGACGGCAACTCACGCCCCAAGGTCAATACCAAATTGCCCCCTTTCGAATTGTTGGAGCCGTTTGATGCCGAGGACAAATGGATTCTAACTGCTAGCGTGGAGGTTCAAAATGGAAATGATCCTGATCATATGAAGAGTGCCATGGCAGAGTTATCCGGAGCTCAAGAGGAGTTTAGAGGATGTTTTGCCCTGAAAGCAGCAGATAGGCATACCTTTGACACCAAGGTAAAAGTCCAGTCTTGAGGGACATATGTAGTAAGGTGTGCTGTGATTAAAGGAATGGGGTATCGTCTTTGAGCCGCTTAACCTGGAATGGGAAGGCATTCTCGAACAACCATGGTTTGCTCCTTTGGTTCGCCCCTTTTGATTTGCTCCTCTGGCTATGCATAAAAGTTCCCATCATCACGTATGGGAGCTGTGACGAAGGCCGATAAAGTTAGGAAGTTATCACATTCGATATAGAAGAATGAAGTCATATCCATGAAATTGTTGTATTGTGTACACCATCGTGACTCCCACCCTTCTAGTTTTGAAATGCCAATCGATTCATAACTGCCCTCCCAATGAAACATCCACCAACACAACTCTATTGGTTCTTGTATGTTTGCCAAACTGCGATACCGAATGGAGCACCTAGTACCAATATTAGTATAACCCTGATACCCCCTCTCCAGCACAACTGCTCTCCCCACTCACCGAATCCAAGAGCCATGAATCCCCAGTATCTCAAG
Organism: Ciborinia camelliae; assembly: GCA_025890175.1. NCBI lineage: Eukaryota > Fungi > Ascomycota > Leotiomycetes > Helotiales > Sclerotiniaceae > Ciborinia > Ciborinia camelliae. The sequence continues at coordinate 911,839 of JANPYM010000010.1, forward strand.
GCAAAGAATCTTGTGTGTGGGTTGAATGGGATGTTGCTTCGTGGTCCCTCAGGATAATGGTATGGTGAACTCATTTGAGCACGGGTGGAGTGGAAGCCACGGCGGGCGACCATTGAGGTGGTGGAGGATGCGCGGACTGCTGCTCGGGAAAACATCTATAACAATACGTTAGCCATTTCTTCTGCGGTTGTTCAAACAGTATGGCATTACCTTGAAAGAATTGGATTCTGGTTTGATAATGGAGGAAACAGTCAATCTGATGATTTTGATGAAGCTCGGTTTGGCACTAGCCGAGTAGGGAACAAAAGCCAACCAGAAAATTTAGTGCCTAAGGCCAAAAATGGCTTTATCTCGCGGGGAGGGCTGCAGATAGAGCGATAATAAAAAAATATCTTTGTTGAATCCGCATCTTTCACTTTTCGATACTTTTTAAGAGTATCAACATACCACGATTACCTTTGTCAACCTGGTTAATGTGGTAGGATATAATTCAGAATGGATGAATTGTTCGACGTTTTCGATGATAAATCCCCAACGGCTGCTCCCAGCAAGCCCAAAAAAGCAAAGAAAGACAAGAAAGATCGCAGCAAGAAGAGAAATGCGAATGGGGATGTGAAATCAATTGTCGATGCGCAAGATGGGGATTCTGAAATGATTGATGCTGAGGAGCCAGCGGTTGAAGCAGATGCAGAGGAAGAGGATACTGAAGCAGTAGACGAGAACCGAGAATCCACGAACGACGCAAAGCGACGCAGAAAGGAATCAGAGGCCGAACCGGTGGTTACAGATACTTTCGAGACAGCACAATCGCGAGAACTGGCTGCTTCAGCAGGATTGCAAGGTGCCCCAGAGGAGAAGGCATTGGTTCTACAACACAACATCCAACATCAAGTTTCTCTGCCACCCGATTACGATTACATTCCAATATCACAGCATAAGGCTCCCGCCGAACCCGCTAGAACTTGGCCTTTCGAACTGGATCCTTTCCAGAAAGTTGCCATTGCATCAATTCAGAGAAATGAGAGTGTGTTGGTATCGGCGCATACTAGTGCAGGAAAGACAGTCACGGCAGAATATGCGATTGCGCAATGTCTCAAAAATAACCAGAGGGTCATTTACACCAGTCCTATCAAGGCTTTGAGTAATCAAAAATATCGAGAGTTTACTGCGGATTTTGGAGATGTTGGTTTGATGACTGGAGATGTCACGATCAATCCAACCGCAACCTGTCTGGTTATGACAACAGAAATTTTGAGATCTATGTTATACCGCGGATCCGAGATTATGCGTGAAGTCGCATGGGTTGTCTTTGACGAAATTCATTATATGAGAGATAAAGCCAGAGGTGTGGTTTGGGAAGAGACTATTATCTTGTTGCCAGACAAGGTCAGATATGTCTTCTTGTCTGCAACTATTCCTAACGCTATGCAATTCGCCGAATGGATTACAAAAACTCATAACCAGCCATGTCACATTGTTTACACTGATTTCCGACCTACTCCCTTACAACACTACTTCTTCCCCGCTGGTGCAGATGGTATACATCTAATTGTTGATGAAAAGGGAAACTTCAGAGAAGACAACTTTGCAAAGGCTATGGCAACGATAGAGGATAAAAAAGGTTCTGATCCAGCTGATATCAATGCGAGGCAAAAGGGACGTGGTAAAGACAAGAAGACCAATAAGGGTTCCAATAAGGAGGGATCGGACATCTACAAGATTGTACGAATGATCATGTTGAAGCATTACAATCCTGTTATTGTTTTCAGTTTCAGCAAAAGAGAGTGCGAGGCATATGCTTTGCAAATGAGTTCCATGGCCTTCAACGACCAATCTGAAAAGGACATGGTTTCGAAAGTCTTTGAAAATGCAATCGAGTCTCTCTCAGAAGAGGACAGGACCCTACCTCAAATCCAACACATCTTGCCATTGTTGAGACGAGGTATCGGTGTTCATCATTCTGGACTTCTCCCGATTCTCAAGGAAACAATCGAAATTTTGTTCCAGGAGAATTTGATCAAGGTTCTTTTTGCCACGGAGACTTTCTCTATTGGCCTAAACATGCCTGCCAAGACTGTCGTTTTCACTAGCGTTGAGAAGTTTGATGGAGAGAAGGTACGATATCTGACACCATCCGAGTTTGTGCAAATGTCGGGTCGTGCTGGTCGTCGTGGTCTTGATGATAGAGGTATTGTCATTATGATGATAAATGACAAGATGGAACCAGAGAGTGCCAAAACAATTGTACGAGGAGAGCAGGATAAGCTCAATTCAGCCTTCTACCTTGGTTATAACATGATTCTCAACTTGATGCGTCTTGAGGGAATCTCGCCGGAGTTTATGTTGGAGCACTGCTTCTACCAATTCCAAAACACCTCAAATGTCAGTGGTCTTGAGAAGGAACTTCAAAATTTGCAAATTGAGAGAGACGATGTTCAAATCCCTGATGAAGCGACTATTAAGGATTACTACGATCTTCGACAACAGCTTACCTCATACACCAAGGACATGCGTGATGTCATCAACCACCCTAACTACTGTCTACAGTTCATGCAACCAGGACGAGTCGTTCATATCAAACACCAGGATCATGATTTTGGTTGGGGAGCAGTTGTCAAGTTTACACAACGACGACCTGCTAAGGGATCTTCAGAAGAATATCCCCCACAACAATCATACATCCTCGATGTGCTTTTGTTAGTTTCTTCAAACAGTACTGTTGCTACACAAACACAAACCGACCTACCAGTAGGTATCACGCCACCTGCTGAAGGCGACAGGGGCAAGATGGAAGTTGTTCCAGTACTTCTATCATGTGTTGAAGCTATTGGCCACGTTCGTATCTTCCTTCCAAAGGATCTCCATCCAGCAAACGAACGAAACCAAATCCGCAAATCTCTGGATGAAGTCAAACGCCGTTTCCCAGATGGTATCGCAGTCCTTGATCCTATAGAGAACATGGGTATTACAGATGATTCTTTCAAGAGACTTCTTCGTAAGATTGAAGTTCTTGAATCCCGTCTACTCTCTAACCCCCTCCACAATTCTCCACGTCTCCCGGATCTTTACAACCAATATGCCGGCAAACTCGACATCACCAAACAAATCAAAGAAAAGCGCAAGGCTATCACCTCGGCCTTAAGCATTATGCAACTCGACGAACTCAAATCTCGTAAACGTGTCCTCCGTCGTCTCGGTTTCATTAACGAACAAGAAGTTGTCGAACTCAAAGCTCGTGTTGCATGTGAGATCTCATCCACAGGTGATGGTCACGAACTCCTCCTCTCCGAACTCCTCTTCAATGGATACTTCAACGATTTAACTCCGGAGATGTGCGCAGCCGTCCTTTCGGTTTTCATCTTCGAGGAAAAGAGTCAATGTCCTCCGCTTAAGGAGCCATTGGCTGCTAAGTATAGAGAAATCCAAGCCCAGGCCAGGATTGTCGCCAAGGTTACTCTGGAGAGTAAGTTGAAGATGAATGAGGAAGAATATGTGAACAGTTTCAAGTGGCAACTCATGGAAGTTGTTTATGTGTGGGCACAGGGAAAGAGTTTTGCGGAGATTTGGTAAGTTTCTTTTCTCTCGTTCCCTTCTCGCTTTGATTTTCTCGTGTGTGGTAATACTGACGCGCCATTACAGTAAAATGACGGAAGTCTACGAAGGATCCCTCATTCGCCTCTTCCGTCGCCTTGAAGAACTCCTGAGACAAATGGCTCAGGCAGGAAAGGTTATGGGCTCCGATGAGATATCGAACAAATTCGAAGAGTCACTTAAGAAAATCAGGAGGGATATTGTTGCGGCGCAGAGTTTGTATTTGTAGACTTGCGACACTCGCGGAACTTGTCTTGGTGATCTACAGTCTCAAATATCTCTATTTCCGCTTCCAAATTTGAGATCTCGTATATTAATTTAGTGGCGGTGGACATCTTGTTTTCTTTTTCTTTCTTATCGCAAGGGAGTAGGGATTCTAAAAAATGCATGCATGGATGGTGAACGGAGTTTCACTACTTATTTTTTTGGGGTGTGTAGATGTGGAGAGAGAATATGTGGATAGGTATCGCTCATATCTCCTCTTCTCCGGAAGTTGAGATGAACATTTGGTATATTGGTCTCTTCTAGAAAGAAGATGTGCGCGCTGTATTTACTCTTCGGATGAGAATATAAGATGTCTCTTCACCGTGATTGGATGTTCCACGAACTGCCTGCCTGGCTTGTCTTCTCTTCTCTTCTTTGAATAGGGTGCTTTGACTTGCTTTGCTTTGCTTTGTTTTGCTATGCTATGGATGCTTTTGCTGCGAATTGAATTGAATTGAATTGCATAAATCAACTACTCGCCGCATTGACTAGGTAGGTAAATAATAAGAATAAGCTCCAATCTCCAATCTCCAATCTCACTCTATATATACTAGATCGGAGAATGAAGAACTAACCTAGGTAATCTGTCTATCTCTCGTATGGTCTATCTAGCTAGATTCTATTAAAATTCTTCTTCTTCTCTCTTCTCTTCTTTTCTCTTCTCCTCTTCCCTCTCTCAATTGATTAATACTTTCAACTCCTCTCCCCTCTCCCCCCTCCCAAAAAAAATCTTTCTCCTCTTATTCCCTCCTCTAATTTCTTACTCCCAGTCCCCCATCTTCCAGCCTCCCATCTTCCAGCCTCCCATCTTCCAGCCTCCCATCTTCCAGCCTCCCATCTTCCAGCCCCCCATCTTCCAGTCTCCCAACTTCTATCTTCCAACTCGAAACTTCTTATATCCCATCCCATCCCATCCCATTCCATCCCACCCCATCCCATCCCATCACATCACCACCATCCCACACCATATACAACTTAACTTACCCAACTTACCTAACTTACCCAACCTACCCAACTTACCCAACTTACCCAACCTACATGAATCTCCATCAAGTATCCATCAAGTATCCATCTACTTCCCGAATATAATTTTCATCTCGGATATGGCTTTAAGTAAGTACCTTGCTAGGTAGGTAGGTAGCTTTATTATTGCTAGATACGTTGTACTTTATACCGAGGCCTCATGCAGAGGCCTTATAACTTATACCCTCACTAGCACCCTCTCTCTCACCCATTTTTCTTAACCTCAACCTATACCCGAATCTCCAATCTATAGCTTTTAATTTATATAGTTCCTTACTCCTATAGTTCCCTACTCCTATAGTTCCCTACTCCTATAGTTCCCTACTCCTATAGTTCCCTACTCCTATAGTTACCTACTCCTATAATCCCCTCGCATGCAGTTCTTGATGCAATAAACAGACACATCATGCGACAAAAACCTTATCATCATCTTTTTCTTCACAATTCATTTCAACCCCCCTCTTCCCCTCACCTTTTCATCCCCTCGTCCCCTCGCCCCCCTAAATAACCAACCCCACGAAAACGATTAGCGTGCTATCAACCTACCTACCTACCTACTTCTTTCTTTTCACAAAATCAAAATCAAAATCAAAATCAAAATCCATAACATGTTACACCAGATATTCAAAGCCAACCAGATAGATAGATAGATAGATAGATAGATAGATAGATAGATAAACAATTAGATTTTCTTTACCCAACTTCACGTATATATTCATCCATCCATCCATTCATCCATCGATCCCTAGGTACCCACGACCTACTACCCACTACCCAAGGTAATGAAACATATACGCAAGTGGTGAAAAAAAGGCTGTATAATTTTATTCTCTTATGCCCATCAAGAAGAGGCTTACAACGAAAGCCGAACTTTTTTTACTTTTGTGCCATGCATGTACAACCAACCAACCGCATCCAATATGTGCCTAGAACAGATGCAGATCCCTATCCCTCTCCCACTCCACGAGCAGAAAGAATTTGAAGCCCGAGTAAAAACACCTTTGTTTCACTTTGCTCATATCGCACCCACTCCCATTCCCATCCATTCCCGAGTCACCCTCCCCCCCCGAAATCCCCTCTAAAATAATGGGGGAAACAAGTCTGCCAAGTCTGTTTCTCTTGAATATTTGTTGATTAGAAAGAGTTGACACCCACTTCCCAACGTAAATAACAACGGAAACAAGTTGATTAACTTTGTTTCTATTGTATTTTTCTTGATTAAATAGAGTGGGCATCAAATCTTCAACGTAAATAGAAACAATTTAAAGACCCCCAAACGCCAAATTGATGCAAATATAAGAGTCTTTCATGGAGAGAAAAAGAAACATGCAGTGTGAGCCCTTTATTTTTATAGCCTTTCATCTTCTTCGTTGATCCTGCCTACTCTCACTCCACCAGGGCTGACTCTTTCGGGCGCCCTAAGTGGTTCTGGAGGTGGCTCGTCTATCATACAAGCGTTTTCAAGCATATTCGTCCATTTTCCACTTGTACCAGCATGACTATGCTTCAGATGCTGGCGGAAATGATCTGCACGGAAAAATTTCTTTGCATGGTTACATTCACCAAACTTATGCATCTCTTGCAAATGGGCAACTCTGTGGTCCCAATCATCATTTGTCGCCATACGCATCGGAGGTCCGTTGGGACCTGGCGAGGTGACTCCGCTCCTGGGGAAATCTTCGCCACAATATCCACAAGTATCAGCATCATTAGGGCGCGAAGGACAAGGATGGAAAGCATGGGCCCAATCTGCTAGAGCAGCGCACGACCAGGAATGACGGCGGAGATGCAAAGAATTTTGATGCCTTTCTGCCTCATTCTTATTTTTGAAACGATTGCGACAATATTGACATTCATACTGCTTTTCTTGTTCATGCGCGCTGATCTATGGTTAGTATGAACGATTCATTGGATTTGAGTAGCACTAACTTGAGTTCTTCTTGAGTGTCAAACTTCTTGGGCTTTTTCGGACAACATTCACAAATAAAACCGCCTTGTCTACTAGGGGCACTGTTATGTTTCACGTGTCCTAAGGCCTCTGGCATTTTTCGTGCATTTGTTAGAGGTCGGCTCTCAGAAAGAGTTCGGTGATGGGTAGTTCTAGCCGAAATAGATCCTCTCGGGCTGGGATTTAGAGACATTGAGCCGCCATATGACATATCGCTGCTGATATCCATGGGGTTAGGTGGGATACTTCCATGAATCAACCTATTGTAGCAAGTTGTGCTACTAACAGGCAATGCCGATATTGCAGATGTGTATGAGTTTCTAGCTAGAGAAGTAGTAGATGATATAGATGTAGAAGTCGAATGAAAGCGTGGGCTCGGTGTTGAGCGTGAGCCAGACTCACGACGTCGAGCAAGATCACTTGCACTACCCACTGTCCGCAGATGTAGACCATCATCCCGAGGAGGGGAAGATGCGCGTCGTTTTTGCCCGGCAGTAGCAGAGCGGGGAGAATATCCTTCGCTCCGGCCATAGTACTCTTCTCCTATCTGTAGTCGTCTCAAGCCCGTATCTTCCATATGGAAACCTTCTTCGTGTTCTGGGGAAGGCATCTGGTAGCTATCCCTAGACTGGCTAGCAATACTTGATGCATCGTCGGCTATGCTTCCCGATCTTCTGGGATATGGCAGCGGTGATCTTTCACTGTCTATAATATCGGTTGGCGATCTGTAATCAAATGAATTTAAACGACCAAGTCTGTTATATGGATTGCCCGGTGAGATTCCAGATGACAAAGGCGAATCTGTCCATGGGTTAATGGGACTCTCCGCTAGCGCTGGTTTGTGTGTGTGAATTGGCAGAGAAAGTGGCTTGAGAGAAGGATGTCCATGTTCCCGCGCTAGTCTAGACGTTGGGGAAGCATCGTTTGCAGATGAACTAAACGTAGGCTTTGCAAAGGGCCTTGATGATGTGAAATTATCCCCTCGACCACCCCCCAACTTCTGTAACACTGATTTGTCGTACGCTTGGACACTGGTTTGATATGTATCATGGACTGAACTTTGAAAGCTTGCTGAGGTTCTCGATCTGCAAAGGGAAAGTATTAGCAAAAGAAATTACAAAAGAGCGCCTCTTCATCTTTAGTAAAGCATTGGCAAGCGGAATTGGCGAGGCTGTTCGCGACACGACCCAATGTCGGAGGCTGCGGCGTAACGTCGAAATAGTAGCACTCACTGTGTCGACCCAATGCTTGCGTTAGAAGCAGAAAGACTTGAATATCCTTCATCTTTTGGCAACGCAGTTACATGGTTATTCGTGTCTTTAGCTGTTTGTGCGGTGGTAGTGGCGTTTGAGCTATCTCGACGTTCAATATAAGATCGCTCATCTGGTATGCTCTTGCGACTATAACTCCCATACAGACTTGACCCGGGGGGCACTGCCGATACAGACCCTTCCCAATCAACCCCCCGGTGTTGATTCGCCCACTGCCATCCAATATCTGGTCTCCCAACCTCAAAAATATCTGGAATGTATCTCGGTGGTGGCAAAGGAGGAGGAGGTCCTTCTCTAGCATTGGGTATAGACATTGGCCCAGCTGGTGTTGAAGTGGTAGAACGATATCTAAATCTGAGTTGTTCTGGATCTGTATCGGAGTATCGATCGGGGTGGTGAGAGTCTTGTACGCAGATTGCTGGTAGAGGTGTGTTAAAACCAGACTTTTGGCCACGCATAGGAATCTCCATTGTGTAAGTTAGCCACAGGCTATAAAAAATTAAGTGGATTTATATCGTAGTCCTCCTAACGGCATGAGCTGACCTGCTCTTCGTCTAGAAGTGGCTAAGTCGGAGATGCCGTTTTGCTTGGGAGGGAAAAGTCGAGGGTGGATAAGAAAGGAATCGAAGCATAGATATTTTGTCAAAAGTATTAGTTATAAGAAAAACTGGACCCGGGTCATGACATCCGGTTCCTAAGATGTCTATTTTCGATATGAGCAAATGCCTTGGAGGGAGATTCGAATAGTTCGCAAAGTTGAGGTGGTTGAACCCTTCATAAAATGAGATGACTGGGGGGGACGTCTGTGGTTATGAAGGAAAGAACAAGTACGGAGGAAAGTAAGTTTGGGCCAATCTTTAGCGGAAGGGCTGACTGAATAGGTGCTAACGAAAAAGCTAAAATCAATCGACTGAAAGTTAAAACCAGTATAAGTCAGAAATTAAAGTTCATACGGTATAATGGGTCATGAATGATAGTTGATTAAAGTACAATATCGGATATACAGGTAGAGAGAGGGAGAAAGAGAGAGAGAGATAGAGAGAGCCAGATAGAGAGATCCCTCAAATGTAGCAGTGGCAGTGGTGGCAGTAGTACAGTAGTCGTAGTAGTAGTAGGAATAGGAGTAGGGGTAGGAGTAGGAGTAGTAGTAAGAAGATATTAAGTAGTAGTAAGTAGTAGTGGAAGTAGTGGAAGCATTGAAAGTAGTAAATATGTCATAAATATACATACATACATATATAATTGGAGGCTCTAGATCCTATTATCATACATTGGATTTGTCGATTCGGTTGTTTCTCCTGTACGAGTCTTCGAATATTCCTTTCATAAGTTCATAAGCCTTATAAGCATACAAGTAATAAACAAATAGGGCTGGGAAACTGGGATTTCATTCGGAGAGTGGGAGAGGCGACGGATGGAATGGGCGAAGGAAGTCGAACCAGAGTCGAAGTTGATAGGCGGATTTTATAAAGTACCCAAATCCAGAGCCAGCGATAGCTATTCGATTCTCATGGGTGGTGGGTGGATCAGGGATGGATGGGTAGGTGGTAGGTATTCAGGGAAAGGGAAAGGGAAAGGGCAAGGGTAAGGGTGGGACTCGTCGTGGAAAAGAACGACAAGGTGGGGATCTTCGGTAACAGGGGAGGACCGAGGGTGGATGAATAGAGTAGGTCCAGGACAAAGGAAGGAAGTACCGTACGTACAGTATTCAGAATGATGATGGAGGGAATCAAATCTTCGATTAATGAATGAATGAATAGATGAATGGATGATCCAATGAATAGAGTGAGTTATCCAAGGTTCGTGATTGAGTTGGGCTGGAGATCTTTGATTTCCTTTTGGAAAAGAGTAGGTATCTAGGTGTCTAGGTAGAGAGCTACTCGAGCTTCTCGAGCTACTCGAGTAGGAGAAAGTAGGTATCTAGTAGCTGGAGGTCCTAGCTGGAGGTCCTAGGTCCGTCCTCAGGCAAAATAAGCGTATTTCGTACAATAGGTACCTAGGTAGGTATAGTAGGTAGGTACTAGGTATTTAAAAGTCGTAGATGCTCCTCTGTATAATAGTAGCGGGTAATGTAATACTGAGTCTGTAATAATCACCAGTCTTGGTTAGATGCGATCCTTCGGTACTTCAGTCTTCGGTAGGTAGGTAATAATATAAAATAACATAAATTTAAATATAAATATTAATATAAATATAAATAGGTATGAGAATTTCGGACGTTTTCGACTTTTTGCCTTTCTTCGCCCTCTTGAATATGGAATTGAATTCCTGGACTAATAATTACCAAGGCAAGGTAAGAAGAAGGTAAGAAAAAGAAATTGTCAAAGCCAAGACAATCAAAGGCTGTTTTGTCTCAATTCCCGGTGCACGGTAGTACGATAGGGACGTTCTTCTTTTCCTTGAGAGAGGAGCAAGAGTTGATGGTCTGGAGTACCAATCTAAAATAGGAAATACGTTGAGTCGATCCGATTTGGTGAAGTCGTGATGGCAATTGATGATGATGAAGCTCTCCTTGATTCTATTTTAGACTTTCTTGTACTATGTTGGTAACGACAATGCGGATTAGGGCTGTCTTCCGGATCTTTGTAACTGTTTAATCTCAAGTGCAAGGGAGTACGGTGTGAAAGTGGGTACAATAACACGATGAGAGACAGACGGCGGCAGTTGATCAAAAGAAGAAATGAGGATATTGATCTGAAGGGACGGGGGAAGGCGAGTAAGTAAGTCAGTTAAGTAAGTACCTCCAGGGCTGTAAGGTAAGAGGAAAAGTAATTGTCATGAGTCAGGTCAGTCAGGTCAGTCAGCTCACTCAAGTAAGAAATACCTACCTAGTAGATACCTACTCCGGTACATCAAGGTTACAAGGTATGTACATATTCTACCCAATCTATCTAATCTGATGCTATTCGGTTGAAATATGCAAATGTTCATCTCTTATTCGGCTTTCCAATTTTGTATGGCCCAGTAATATACCGACTGTAATGATCATAGTCCTGACTCTTGAGGCCAAATAGCAAATAGGCTCACTCTTAGGCTACCCGCTGTGAGCCTGTGAATCTGATGTGAGTAATTCATGAATTACCTACCTAGACCAGCGCCAATGGGATGCTTGTTAAATGCAAAATAGCCCCCCTTCGGCTCCATATAGACAATAGTTGCCCTCTTGCATACCACGACAGCGGGGTTTTCTGATAACTACCTAGTAGACAGCCCTCAATTATGATTATCCTGCAACCCTGTCAGATACTGTACCATGTTTTGGGTTGTATTACCAAAAAAGGGATCACAGGGGTATGGTAGGGCAATAGGGCGGGTAATCGATCAAAAAATTCAATGATGAATCTATGATGAGTATGAAAAAGTCTAAATTGCTTGAGCAGGACAGCAGGTAGACTCCGATTTCCGATTTCCGGATTCCCGTTTACCATTACTGTATTATTTTTAATCTTTTCATAAGGGCAGAGAATAATCAATCATCTGGAGACTGTATCACTTAACTTATTAGAAATATGAGAAATTAGAAACTTGATTAGGTATTGTATGATTTGTATCATTACTACTACCCCTTCTAGCTTGCTTCACCGTCTAATCGGTTAGCTCTTACATTTTTATTCATTTTTTTTCTCTTTATTATTGGTCCGTAACCTTGTGATTATTCATTGATCTCGTACTCCACACTACCTTTTCAGCCTTACAAGCTTTTCTAAGGTAGGTAACGAAGTAGCAATGACTTCTGGGACTTGTACAACCACACTTCTTTCATTCAGATAAACTACAACTTCTTATTAAGAGAATACCCGTTTGCATTTTTATTGGTAGCGAACTTGACTCGGGTACTTGAAAAGGGAGGCTTGTTGTTAGAGCATCTGGAATACCTACACGAACAGCTAGAACTAACAGCTAGAACAGCTAGAACTAATACGGCTACCGTACATCTTGATTCTTGAGATCAAACAACGGTTAGTGACGGGAACGATATATGGTAAGGTACAATATTTAGCCAATGCAGATTCAAGGGTTTGAATGCATATGCATCCATTAATTAACATTCAACAAGTCAGAGGATATCCTTGAAATTCAAAAGGCGAAACAAAAGGTCGATAGTAATGTGTTTATCTACCTTGATCTAAGACAACTTGACAAATATCAAGCATTTCGTTACATATAACAAGAGTCATTCATTCTACTTCGTACTCTAGAAGTTGTATCAACAGGTATGAATATACCTCCATCCATCGCCACACTCCAACTACCTACCTAATAGGTGTTATTAATGGTTACTAGTACGAGGTGGTTCATACCGAAAAAGTTATACGTACTGCAGACAAAATGCCTGTACAGCATCTGTAGCCTTCTGAAGTTCTGGTGAGCCCTGCTGCAGCCAATCCATTTTAACTTCACATTATTTTTCTTCCCTTTTCCATTTGCTCTTCAGCAACCTTTTCATTTTCATTTTCATTTTTCATCCAAGGAAGGGACCAAAAACAAACCCAATCTAAGACACCACTTTCAACCTAACAAGATAAGATCTTCTACAAACCTAATAAGTATAACCTACTGTATGTCTAGACGCTAGATCTCTAGATCTCATGAATTAAAATAAAATATTGGATCGACCTTGGAATCGTCACAAATTGACTTACGCATCTGTTTCACCCCATTAATTCGATACAATTCGATATAGTATAAAAATCGGAGATCTTCAGCACAGCCACTGGCAGTTGAAAAAGCACTCATCACATTCTAGCTGAACATAGGTACGTAGGCTACCTAGGAGGTACAGTATCTCGATATCATTCTATTCCGCATTATACCCGGTAGGTAGTATTGTTCGTATGGACATATCATCTACCTTTTGGGTTTACGCTGTACCTAAGCTTTGCTCTGCCTGGTCGAATAATTGAACCAATGCGATGCGAATATCATGTCTTAAGAAAATAGGGCAAAGAGGGAGATTGGTTACTCTAATACTACGGTACATACGCACTACTCCACACCCACAAGGCTCGTGTCAAATTGTCAATATTCGAAACGAAGGGAGGTACAGCATTGCCCTCTTCTACATACCTATTCTCACACATCACTCATCACTCATCACCCATGATCTCTTCAACAGTTCATCTTATGATATGACCATGACCCTTTCCCAAACCATCATTGAGGGATAATTTCCTAGTGGACCCAATGCTACGTCGTCTTGCATCTGCATCTATCTCATGCTCGAAATGATTGAAGCATTTCCTTGGTCAATATGTTGATCGAAAACTGTCTGGTGAGACTTAGGTCTTCTGGTACTCTAATACACGACGTTCGGCAGGTACATTGTGTTTATATCATGCTTCATGATGAACTTGGAATTCCCTTGAACACCGCAGTGGTGGGTGGCACTTGAGAAAAGTCAGATTCCGACTTCCGGACCTACCTGCCTGGGTAACTTACAGTAGTTCTAAGTTAAGTTCTAAGTTCTAACCCCCTCAATATCCACAACACTCTAAAAAGAAGAAGAATGCCGGTAGACACCATCTTATTCATATATACCGGTATATTGAGGTAGGGTTCCGGAATATATACCAGAGCTGGATACTGTAGACGTAGGTCGGTAGGTAGTATTCAGTCATATCGGATACCGGTACAAGAACAACAACTATCTTCGAATAAATATTTCATTACCCCGCCTAATAATTTGAGTCTTAACCCAAATGCATGTGAAACGGTCTGGCTGCATCATCTGCAACTATTTGTCCAATCCAAAACTATCTCACCTCACCCTTTGATATTTTGATATGTACGTCAAAAGATGCAAACATTGGTAAGGTCTTTCAACTATGGTACTCCTATGGCCTGCTAATTATATGACAGACCGGATAATATCACAACAAGGCAATATCAAGGCAACCAAACCCCCAGATCCCAGTATATGCAGTACGCCGTACGCCCATGATGTTCGACCCAGGACATACTTATGTTACATTAAGATTTCTTCAGCGAGCGATGGATGGATGGATGGATTCTGTTGATACCCCACCTCATCTCCAACGATTTCGTGCGCCTTCATTACCGTAACGCAATACAACGTCAGAATCTTCATTCTCCTCCTCGCGCGTGCGAATCAATTATTACACCCACATCAACAGCCCTCCATGCATCTAACTCAATGCTTTTATTGGAAGAAAGTTCACAGCAGACAAGGAATTAGTAGGACGAAACACAAAATGCAAAATGCAAAGATACGGACTCGGGATGCAAAGCTTGCTTGCTTGCTTGCATATTTTCATGTACTAAGTATGTACGAGGAAGGACATGAAATAAACGAGGCACACGTTCAGGTAAGGAAGGTAAGGCGGCACGGCCTGGATGTAAAACATGATTCTCCGTCAGCCTTTCAAGGCAAAATCATTTCGGGTATTGTACTCTCTTCATTTACCCTTCTTTGACTCCGTGTACACATGTAGTTGAACCGAGCTTCTCTGTCATTAACCTTAAGAAGCCTTCTTGCCGACCTACATTTACTCTCTCGCGGGTATGAGGATATGACATACAATACACTCAATCCTCTATGTACGCACCTTGCTCCTCTCGGATCATAGGATTCAATACTGCATGAGTCCCTGGGAGGTACATACCCAAAAATGTTGAGATACCTTCGATTTTCACGTAAAGAGTGCAGAGGCGGGTGGTTACTGTTGTATTATTGGATTGTTTTATGCACATAACTACATTCCAACTTCAGTTATATACGATAAAGCTTCCTAACATGCGATTTCAAATATCTAATGTCTCTTCTTAACAGTCACGGATCACTTACTACAAGTCCGAAAACGTCATAAACGTCAGCCCTTTATCTGATTCTCTCCTCTCTCCACTCTTCCTTCCCTTTCCCATGGAACCTAAGCCCGTCCCAGGCACAACCTTTCAAGGTTCTAGGATAAAATTAAAAAACTACTACTGTATTGCTCGAGCGTACAGTAGTGCTGTGGTTCTCGGCTGCAGTAGTGTCGGTCCCGATTCCATGGATCTTGAAAGGGTTTTACTGGTGCGAGTAGCTTCGTCCTTATAAAAAAAGATGGAGATGGGAAATTGGATGAAGGGGGACTTTTGAATAATGGGGGCATATCCAGTTGTCTACCATCTGGTGATCCTAGATTTTTACTAGCATGGAACTTGAAAGTGATGAGTGGTGATTACCCCACTTGAGCTGCTGTAGCCTGTGGTGACAGACTTTCTATGAAACAATAATCTTTAAATACTTCATAAATCTAATTAGATGTGCAAATTTCGAAACCATTATTCACCCCCATTTTCATCGTTTTTCGGTATTCTAAGCTCTAACGTCCGAATAATATATAATCCATCCAGGACAGCCCTGTGAAAGTTCAATAGGAATGCGTGTATTTCGGTACCGATCTAGACTGGATTGATCAGGGCTGAGGAATTCGGATTGGACTTGTGGACACCAAAGCCGAGGTACCTAGGTATTTTTCAGTACTGTAGTGTTGAAAGGGTTGAATTTGGGGGTCTATTCAATATTCAGGGGCTTCAAGAGCTTGTCGAGGAAATGAAGAGAAAAATATGAGATGGGGGATTTGAGATAATTCCATCACCCATTATGAAAATTTGACAGAAAAATGGAATGTCAAATGTATCGCATAATTCATAATCCAAGAAACAAAATAAGGTTAGATGTGGTAAGCCTGTTGGTGGCACAGCACAACATCCCTTGGATTTTTTAAACCTTACCCGTGGATGGGATGAGGATCAAATCCTACGTTGGTAACTTAGTTCATCGGTGAGTAATCCGTTATTCATGCATTTTTACGGTATCGTAATGAAGTTTTACGTTGGAGAGAGGCAGTAAGAGATACATCGTGATTGATCCTTTACATAGGCGAGAGGAATGAAGGGGGTGAATTTCGGCAGGGCCGATGAGGGAGGCTTGGGAAGGGGGAAGGACTAATTGCCCAGAATACTTGTCCTGCGTGTTTAAAATAGGTGTACTTTGAGTCCTACCAGTTCAGTCCCTCGAAAATTATACAGCCAAGTAACTATCGGTCTCACTTGGCAATCTAAAAACGCCTTAATCCCATCCCACTCTCCTGCGGCTCGCTCGCTCAACTTCATCGCCATCGCCGAAAAAAGTCAAACGCCGATATAATTTATTAACCACCGGTAACCGGTATTCTTTCCTAATACGGCAATACATATTCGGGCGGTTCTTAGCCTTACGAGCCTTATTATAAGTAGCCCCGGGTTAGATAACAAGGTGAATGAAACCCCCTGACGATCAGTGATAATGATTAGTGATCACATCATACATTTCTAGGTATAGGTACTAAGCTATCAAGTTTGCGTTCTGGGTTTTTTCCGGGACTTGGGCGGTAGTAGCTGGGTTTACGTGGATGAGGTTGTTGCCATGTTCTAAGGTTTGGTGAGTAGAGGCTCTGCGTGCAGCGTGACTGCGTCGCGTCGCCCGCATGCCAAGGTGCTATTCCTTATTAATGCTCGTCTACAAGGAAATTCCTGGGAGTCGGCGACCTGGACCGTTTATTTGGGAATGTCACGATGATGTCTGAAAATGGGATTGTATTTATGGTTTGTATCAGATCAGCGTTGCAAGGAAGTGGCAGTGGAAGGTGGATGAAGTGGAATGGGGTGACAAGATGGACGGAAATCTAGATCTGCTATTTGCTACTTTGGTTCCAGATAAGATGCGACCGTGGATGAAATATGGAGATGACAGTGACGAGACAAGCTCAAAGTTCGCAGCGTGTCAGCCACCATCTCATCTCGCAGGTAATTGCGGGGACGAACAACATTCTCATCCTTCAAGGCTTCAGTATTATTGACCCAAACTATTGATCTCAAGTAACAACTAAAGCTGACAGTTATCTGATTAATACCGATTAGATTAGTATACGGTCCTTCACACACCGGTATTGAGGCGAAAATCTCAATTGATCCAATAACATTCGTCAATTGGGTATTGAGAGGGGGTACGAGAAAATCTCACCTTAGAAGAACCAATATAATAAGCAACCAACGTTTCCAGCACGACAAGGCTACAGTACAGTATATACAAAACTTGTCTATCCAGCTTTCACATTAACGCCCCCGAATATACATCTGCCTAGTTTTCTAGTTTCTCCACCAGCCAATTAATTTACTCGCAAATATAATTATCCCACCAGCAAGAGCCTAGAATGCTGTTCCTGCGCCAGTGTAAGCGGTGTATGGATGGATATACAGCGTTTACCAGATGTAGAAATCGGTGCATGTACAAAGCGCTGGAACTTGGAAGTCCTTTGGCAGAAGGAACCGATATTGTGATCAGCCGCTGATGATATTGGCGTTGGGGTCTAGATTACATGCTAAGAGTATCATAAGATGCATAACTGCCGAAATGGGACATCTAATATTTATATTCGTCGGTACCGAATGCACGAGAGAACACGATTTCTCTCCTATCTATTTTCAGCTAAAAGCCAAGCCCATCTGGATCAATCCATTCAATCAAATCAAATTGAAACGTTACGCAAACCTATACTCAACTTCTCAAGTAACATAATTTTCCGTTTGTTTTTCCCCTTGGCCAACCCTATGAACGCCCGCATCTAGCACCCTGTAGCACAGTACCCATAGGGCGAAAAGAAGGCTGAATCTTTACATCCCTGCTGCACGCGGGATGTTCAAGCGAAACACGAGGTGTTGTATCACAACACTTTTCCGCTTTTGGGATGAACGTCGCCAACGTCGGTTCGTTGGTACGAAAGAGATTCGAGGTGTGTGTGGGCGGAATTAATTGCATATGGAGACACGATATTTTTGATCTGAGGTGGTACGGAAGTTTTCTTGGCTACATATGATTTATCCTGTTGCGGGTGGGAGGTAGGTATTGGACTAGTCAGCCTTAAACATGTTTGGGGGAACAATATGTGTTGCATGTGGATAATATCGGGTAGGGCTTTCGGTACGTGTATGGACCCGGTTTGGTATTATTGTTGTGCTACGTGAGTTAGATTATCCTTGAGTCGGGAGCTTCGAACCGAATGGCTTTCACTTACTCATGAGGTTGTCTTATGTTGAGATCTCTGCATTGTGGTGATCAACAAACACTCAGATATAGCTGGCTACTCTCCTTATACATCGCGCAACGTTTCATTGTATCATCATCTAACGAGGCATATATGATATCATCATTCCTTGGCTCTTCAACTCATTATCATCGATATAAATTACAAACTCTCATCGCTTTTTCCTAGGCCAAGCTTGTGGTTTCGGAGATAGAATTTAACATACCCGACGACCTTCCCCAGTTCCCCCCCTGAAAAACTCAATCTCAACTCGTCCACCTGCATCTTGTTGAATCCCCACGGCTAAAAACTATACCATCTCCTGGCCCGTACTTGGCCCGATGATATTGTCGTGCTCGTACTCGTTCCCGTAAGCTTTACTGTATTCCCGATATCTCATGGCATGGGTATCATCACATATTCGACGAGTAGATGCAATCCATCCAATGTCCCCTAACTATCCTCTTCACTTAAAAGACTAGATAGTAACACCACATGCGTATCATCTACCGCTCTGTAATCAAACTGCCGAAACACAAAACATCACAACATCTCGTAAAAGAAAATGCTTCTCCGCGCAAAACCTTGGTGGTAAGATGGCGTTTTCCAGGTTCTAGGGCTGCTTTAAAGATTTGCCTACGACGATAGGTGAGCGTCGGCTGGGGATTTTCGGCTGGGGGGATTCGGCGCCGATATTTAACCGTTAAGGCGGGGGTGAGCGTGAAGAACGATTTGTAATTTTCTAAATGTAGACGAATTTTGAAGAAAAAAAACCCTTGAGATTGCATACCAATAAATAATATCATCACCTGATTCTTATTGGACAAGCTTCCCCTTTTTGAAAGTCCTTTCTCGAGCATAAGCGAGGATTTGATATTGTTTGATTTGATACTCTATAGTTGGGGTATTGTAGAGCGTTTGTCTGATCACGGTCGTTTGTCTGATCACGGTGGCGACATTCAAATCAGCATCAGCGGCCGGCTCACCAGATTTGGAGAACCAACAATTACAGGAACAGATACGGAAAATAAGAGATTTAAGACGGAATCTTAAGATGAATACAGAGCCGTCTAGGATATCAGGGGAGGACGAGTTGTATGTTGGGGGGTATGTATCTTCCTCTTACTTTGAACGAGGATTTGCCCCGCGCACGTGATATTATTTTCTTTTCTCTTCCTCTTGCTCACATACTTTCGAATCGTTCCTAATCTATCTTTCTTATTTTACTGTCATATCTTGATGAGAGAATAGGGAGGGAATCTAACACAAGAACAGCATCGTCTCACTCTCAGAAAACTGTCTCCAAAAGAACAATATCACACATATCGTTAGCGTTCTGAAATATGACTTCAAGAATTTTAATATCGATTGGAAGAAGTATAAACAACTTCAGATCGAGGTTGACGATGTAGAGGACGAGAATTTATTGGGAGAGTTTGAAACGACGGGAGCTTGGATCGAGGAGGCGTTGAAGGGCACTAGTGGTGAGACTGAGGGGCAAGAAAAAGATGTAGAGGGAGAAGAGGAGAGGAGGAAGAAAGGTGCCGTGCTTGTTCATTGGTGAGTTGAGAACTCATATTTTGTTGGACAAGGGAGATATCAAAGACGTTGCTATATCATACTGCTCCGCACCAAAGTTGGTTTCGAGATTAGAAAAGAAGAAGTCAAGTTACATTCGCCTATCTTCTAGTGATCCCTCACTTCTATTTTCGACTCATCTTTACCAAGTCACTAACATCTCATAGCGCCATGGGACGCTCCCGCTCTGTAACCATTCTAATTGCCTATCTTCTCCGCCAATATTCCTCTCTCACACCTGCTACCGCCCTCGCCCAAATTCAACAAACACGTCCTTTCGCCGAGCCCAACGATGGATTTATGGCACAACTTCAGCTATACTATGAAATGGGTTGTCCAAGAAACATAGATGAACAACCTAAATATCAACGATGGTTATATCAAAGAGAGGTGGAATTAGCTGTTGCGATTGGAGGACGACCTGATTGGGTAAGATTTGAGGATGAGGAGCAGCAAGATGGGCAGGAGGCGGATGGTAAGGAAAAAGAAAAGGAGATTAGGTGCAGGAAGTGTCGGTAAGGTTTTTATTTTATTTCGTATTCATCTCTTCTACTTTCTCGTCACATGTTATGGTCAACGAATAAGAAGCAGAAATATCCAAACATCAAGCTAACAACCCACCAGTCGCACTCTCGCCACAACACCCTACCTAATCCCTCACACCCCTATCCCCAAACCCACTTCCTCTCCCACCGCCCTCACCAACCCCCAAACAACCGCTATCTCCTCTCTCCCTTCCACATCTCACCCCAACACCTGCACCCACCACTTCCTGAACCCCCTGTCTTGGATGCGACCCGAACTCGATCTCGGAATCTTATCAGGAAGACTCGAATGTCCGAATCAAAAATGCAAAGCCCAAGTAGGAAAATATGCTTGGCAGGGAATGAGATGTAGTTGCGGAGTTTGGGTCTGTCCGGCTTTTAGTTTGTTGAAGGGTAGATGTGACGAGGTTACAGTTGGGAAGCGGGTTGAGAGCGGGGGTGCTGGAGGTATTAGATTACCACCGGGGATGAGGGGGCGAGGGGCTACGATAGAGAGGGAGAAGGGGAATTTGTAACCTAGCGCGGACGAGGTCGGGGAATGGTTGATGGCGCCGGTAGGAGTAAAGGCTCTCACGCATGCATGCATGCATATATGGATTTCATCTCGGTACGCTACGGTACTGGATAAGATATACGAGACACGACCAGACGTTACCTAAGCTTAATTCGACTAGACCACGGGTATGGCTTAATTTGGTGTGTTTGTATTGCACACATTTTACGAGATACATACCTAGTACATACACTGGGTGAAGAAACTTAGAACCCGGGACATGTGAAATTCGGATGTAAATTAAAGGAGCAAACGGATAGATAGATACGATTCATTCGATCGGAAACTCCGGGTCATAACATAAGGGGCCGAAAAATACTACTTTGTCAAAGTAGTATTTGCGGAACGACCGATGCGTGATAGATTGTCTAGCCTGTGTGATGTTGGGTTGGTTCTGTGTGACAGGGAGGGCGTTGGGGCGGTTGATGGATGGATTTATGTCTGTAGGATTGCGGCGCGTGGGTGTGGGTATCGGGGGATTATGGAGGAATGTATATAGCGTGAATAGCAAAGCTTGATAGAATAGATATCAAGTATAAGATGCAAAATATACAAGGAAATTATATGATTCTGAATTTGCTCGGCTTGTGTATTCGTCCGATGTACGCAAGCTAGAGGTTGTGATGGTTAGGTAAGTTGATTCGGAAAATTGGAAACAGCTATATGGAACACATTTTGTGTAACTAAAATACAAGATATATTGAACATAATACAGTACATCAACGGCACAACTAGCCCCTCCTATAATGGGCCCCTTCGTGCGAAATAGATTCCTGCATCCCAGCCATATCCTCACCGATGACCTGCTCCTCAGTAAGCCACATACTCTGTTTACTAATCACATCACTCCACTCATAACAAAAAAGAATCCAAGACACACCGTAACGGCGTAGGATTATTGGATCCACTCACCACGGCGTTCTAACTTCAACCAAGTTGCCGGGTCCGTATAGGCTTACATTTCGTATAAATAAGGCACCTATGCAGTAGGGATGGAAGGAGTTTGCGAGTGTGTTTTTGTAAGAACTTGCGATAGACCGGATAGAGGTAAGGTAAGATGGATGGATGTTGTGAATGACTCAGCAGCTCCGTAAGCAGAGTGTGCGAAAGAAAGAACGGGCGGATGTGAAAGTTGTGTACCTCAGGAAGACTAAAGCAAGGAAGGAAGCATTAGAGTTCAAGCATTGGAGTAGAATACTCAGATGCATGCAAGTCAGCCGTAAGGTATGCAAATTATCGTGTGCAATTGTGATAGAAACACGGGAGGCTTTTTTCGCAACGGAATTCCCGAAATGAGCTGTTCACCGAGAGAAGAGTTGCTTGAGCGTATATGTATAGTATACATGAAATTTACGTACAATGGCCAATATAGGAAATGTGTACGGACTTCACGTTCAATTACCCTGCAAGACATCTTTGCATCTAGCTAATGATTCCATTGCTGATGGAAAGAATGACCGGGAACAGCACTGTTAGATCTGCGGGGTAAGAGGATGTAACTGCTGGTGGATTTTTATTAAACCAGCTGACTACCAGGTTGTAATTGTTGAACATGAGAACAGGATAAGCATTCAATTGGATCTAGATGGCATCTTAAAGGCCTAATGACTAGTGAGAGTGAGATTGAGATCACTGAGACCACAAGACGGACCGGTCCAGCATGGCAAGATTTCAATTAGGACTAGATATTCTTTTGGAAAAGAGAAGCGAAGCTGAAGACCAAGTGAGAGGAGAGCAAAGGGTATACTGAAGTCGGGATGAGTGGCTTCCCTCAAGGATTTTGAAGGCTGAAAATAAGCACTAACGACAAATTTTCAAGCGAAAAAGTGGATGTGGAAAACGAATATTGCAGGGGGAGCAAAAAAGCTTAGGATAGTAGCTTCTTTTGGCTTGGGATAAGCAGGTTGCCTTACTCAATACATGTAAGCATGTACCTCTACGGCGTTTTGTCTGAGGTAGGCAATTGCGGGACGATACCGCCTTTTCACTCGGCTTCCTGGTAAGGAAGATACCGTTCGGTTCAGCCTGGCAACTGCCGTGAGGAGTCAATCGATGAGGCTTTATTTCCAAGATAGAAAGAAGTACAAGGAGAATGCGATTGCCCCAGTGAATACCAATCCATCCATGCTGAACTCCAACTCAAGTGCATTGACCACCTTCCCAGCGGGTCGATCATGATGCAGTCAGCATACAGACCTCGTGAACATACGATGATGCTGCAACTCTCCTCTGCTGTATTATATGACGTGTACCATCTGTCTCTACCAGTCGAAGTGACTCCATAAAACTTATGTGTTACATCCGATGGCCAACATACCAAGAATGAGTAAATCTTGCGCGTGGGCAAAAGTCTGACTGTATTCATGTGGAATTCTGGCATAATAGGGTGCCCCCTCAAATCTTCCATGCCCATGAATGTAAGGATGAGTTGTTTTGGGAAGAAATTACGGTCCGAAGCCCCGATTTCAATTGTGACTTTAAGAATCATCACGGTCACGTGAAAATTTGATACATCTGCTTCTTCTCCCTCCCACTTAAGCAATAAGATTGTCGATTACTTGAGATAATCATTCCAGTTCAAGGTAGGTCTTTAGGGACTTGGGGAAATAGATTCGGGTTTTGGAACCGCTCACGATTTCGTCTTGCAATTTCAGCCTGCTTCTTTTTGTCGACCCTCTGTTGGTAGAATGCCTTTTGGAGGGAAAATACTCGAGGTTCCTCATCCGGTGTTGAACTTTGAGTTGACGACACGGGAATATCCGATTTCCTCTATACATTCAAGGGAAAGCTTAGTAGGTATAAGGTTGAGAATGGTTAGATATCATGCATACCTTCTCATCAGTTTTCTCATCTTCTTTTCCCTCGTCCTTTTTATCTTTACTCTCCTTCTCCTTATCGTCCTTCTTTGCAGTTTCTTTCTCCTTCTTTTTCTTCTGCTTCTGCTTCTCTTCAAATTCCTGCTTCACCCGTTCGATTTCATCATCCATTTCTTTCTTTTTCTTGGCGGAAATGGCAGCTTCATCTATGATGGGTGTAGCAAATCCTTTGTTCTTTAGATGCGATGGGCATATATAGAAAAAGTCCTGAGAAATTATTGAGCAATCAAATTTCACAGACGGGACAATACTATTCACCTTATTCTCTGGAGTTATAAGGACACTTGCACTAGGTTTATAGCAAATCTCACAAGGCTTGGAAGCAGTTTCGGCCACCTTACGGTGAGTCCAAATATTGGGAAATGAGGCCATGATCAAACAGTTAAGTTAAATCGAAGTCCCTCTTAGGATTTGCACTCTTTTCTTCACAAATGAGGTCTTCAAGGCTTGCTTGGTGAGTTAATATAAAATAGCAGTTCATGAGTTGAGTTGTTGTGTTCCTGAGGTAATATCAAAAAAGTGTCTAGAGGTTGGAGTTTGAATACTCCAGCTGCGTCCAAAACCTTAGGTATCCATCACAAGGTAGGTAGGAAGGTAGGTAGTACGCTAGTAAGGATTAACAAAGCTCCGACCTCCGATATCAGGAACCCCTCCTAATTTTTTTTATCTATAATCGCAACACTAGTCAAGGTACCTACCTATACCTACTAGTATTATCAATACTTTCCTAGCATTCATATACTTGATTCTATCTCAAGCAAGTTATAATCTTTAAGACAACAAGGTCTTGTATTACTTTCATTTGAACATTGAACCTGTATATTCAATTCATTCAGCTTCACTCAATTATGGCTTCAGAACAAGTTAGAGCTCCAGGTAGCAAACCT
Organism: Ciborinia camelliae; assembly: GCA_025890175.1. Lineage (NCBI taxonomy): Eukaryota > Fungi > Ascomycota > Leotiomycetes > Helotiales > Sclerotiniaceae > Ciborinia > Ciborinia camelliae. The sequence goes on from JANPYM010000010.1 coordinate 936,442, forward strand.
GGAGAGAATATGTTGTGGGGTGGTCGCTTTACAGGTTTGTTTGAGTCATATTTCTCTGGGTGAGCTCAATTTCTTACTGATGCTTCAAAAGGTGGTCTTGATCCCCTCATGGTTTCCTACAACGAATCAATCTACTACGATCGTGCATTCCATACTCAAGATATTCTGGGCAGCATTGCTTGGGCTCGTGCAAACCACAAGAATGGTATCTTGACTGAAGCTGAATTCGCAGCAATTGAGTCCGGATTGAAGCAAGTTGAGGAAGAATGGGTCGCAGGAACATTCAAGATCGTTCCTGGTGTTGATGAGGATATCCATACTGCCAATGAGAGAAGATTGGGCGAAATTATTGGCAAAGAGATTGGAGGGAAATTACATACTGGAAGAAGTCGAAATGAGCAAGTCGCAACTGATATGCGATTGTGGCTCCGGGATGAGCTCAAAAAGATCGAGAGCTTCTTGGTCGACTATTTGAAGGTTGTGGCTGCCAGATCTGAGAATGAGATTGAGCACATCATGCCAGGGTACACTCACTTGCAACGTGCTCAGCCTATCAGATGGAGCCACTGGATGTTGTCGTATGGTTTGGCTTTTGCAACTGATCTTCAAAGATTGCGGGAAGTCATCAAGAGAGTTAATCGCTCGCCATTAGGTTGCGGTGCTTTGGCCGGTAATCCTTTCAATATCGATCGAGAGGCAATGGCCAAAGAACTCGGATTTGAAGGTCTTTTGTGGAATTCCATGTCCGCAGTTGGTGACCGTGATTTTGTTGTTGAGACAATGCAATGGGGTGCTACCCTCATGTCGCATTTGTCAAGATGGGCCGAGGATCTTATTATTTATGGTACTGGTGAATTTAGTTTCGTCCGTTTGGCCGATGCCTACTCTACAGGAGTATGTCCTACATTCCGAGGCACATGAGGGTATTTTGGCTAATGTCTACAGTCATCTCTGATGCCCCAAAAGAAGAACAGTGATAGTTTGGAATTGTTGAGGGGTAAATCCGGCAGAGCTTTTGGTCAGATGGCAGGTTTGATGATGACAATTAAGGTACACTTCTCCACTGGATTTGGCAATATAACAAGTTACTAATCTAGAATTTTAGGGTCTTCCAAGTACTTATAACAAGGACCTCCAAGAGAGTGTGGAGCCAATGTTAGATCACATAAAGACAGTTGGAGACAGCATCCAGATCGCCACTGGCGTTCTCAGCACATTAACCATCAATCCAGAGAAGATGAAGGCTTCCCTGGATCCATTTATGCTTGTAAGTCAATTTAAAGACTTGAGATATTGCAACGTTTAGAACCTAGCTAGCGTACATCGTGCTCTCGCTAATCAAGGGGATAATTTTAGGCCACCGACTTAGCAGATTATTTGGTTCGAGCAGGTGTACCATTCAGAGAGACTGTAAGTAGCCTATGTTCATCTGAATATTATTACACGGATACTAATATTGATAATAGCACCATATCTCTGGACAAGTCGTCGCATATTCTGAGAAGACTAAGATTCCAATGGACCAGTTGACTTATGATCAGCTAAAGAGCATTGACAGTCGTTTCAAGGAGGATGTCTCTGAATGTTTTGACTATGAGAAGAGTGTAGAAGCACGCCAAGCGGCTGGCGGAACCAGCAAGTCAAGCGTTGAGGAGCAAATCAAGGTTCTGAAAAGCATCCTTGGCTAAAGGTTAAGAAATTGAAATACGATGAGTTGACCTACTTTAAATGTCTTCCGCAATGCAATTATCTAGTCCATTGTTAGTATCAATGCTAGATCTGTGTATTGCGATTTGTTTTGATAGAAACTTGGCGTAAAAAAATCAACGAGGATAATTGATACCATGAATGGATGAAAATTCACAAAATACAAGACTTTTGGTACTGATTCTACTGAAAGATTCATCCATGCAGTTGTTGCCATTGCCTTATTCCTGTCATTCCATTGTTGTTGCAATATTCATACTAGGCATATGCCTTCTATATTACGATGGTTTTTTGTAGTGAATACAGGGGGCAGAGATTTTTCGTCCCAACTCACCGTAATGGAAGAGAGGCTAGACTTCTCAGCATCCTCTACCATTTTCTGCATGTTTGCCGAGATAAATTTCGGCTCCCGAGGCAGGGGATGAACGCTCCTGCCAGCGGTACTTTTCTAGAACAGAGTATCCTATTTGCCATCATGAGAAGACGTTTTCGAGCAAGATAGAGTGTATGAGATCGAGATCAAGATGCGTGTTCAATAACATACATGACTGGGAAAAAAGCAATCAACCCAAAACTCCACTTAATCCATATTATCCATACCATCAGAAAAATGGTAAAAGGTACTCGCCTGTTCCTCCTGGCCTCCTTCATCCTAAGCTTGCCTTCGCCTTCTTTGGAATACCAGACATTAAGGTTCTAAGGACAGTCATCTTAGGCTTGTCTACTACTTATCTCCAGATTACGCAAAGTAATTCGCGACTGTCAAAATTTACTCGCATAGCACTGTTGACCCCGTATCCATAGAACTATTAAAAGGACTCGAGGCTTTTCAGGATCGCTATCTCAAGCTTCTCTGCTCTCGTTTTTACATTCCCTCTACTATGTCTGATCTTCCCCCTTCGGGGGGTTAGAAATGATAAGGTAGTAGAGGGCGGCTCGAGGACTGGTAATCTTGACCCAAGGAAGGGGGCAGAGTGGCCCGAAAGGCAACAGTGGAAGGTAAAGTGATGGCCGACTTGAACAATAATCGCGCTAGGTCAGGACCACCACTTATCCACCTTGCCACTGCTGTCTTCATCCCTCGCCCCCCTTCGGCCTTGACCCGTAACTATGGGCCAAGTCCATCGTTCTCTGGCCACCCCCTACCCTTTTCCGCACCGCCCACCCCCCTAAGGGAATGGACGGATTGGAAGATCGTAGGGGATGCCAGAGAACGATGGACTTGGCCCATAGTTGCGTTAGGTCCATTTACCGATACCGTGTCTCGAGCACCTTGCAATCATAGATAATCCAATGTTCTTTGCAATTCATCTTGATGCTTTGGTATTCAGAAATTGCATAACATGACACCATCCACAACTATCAATTAGTTCCCAACTCACGGCCCTATATTCATAATCCTCAAATCTTCCCCCACCTCTTTGATCACCCGTCTCCGTCTCATTTCTTTCTTCTTCCGTCGTATGATTCCGGATCATTATTATCGTCTCCTAAAAGCCCATTGTCCTCCAACTCAGTACCTGATCTCTTATTCTCCAACGACAACTCTGCACTCGGTCCTCATAAATATTATAACCATCACCTAAAAGATAGCCATGGCATTCGGTGGCGAAGATACCCCTCCCGGCATATTTAATGGCATAGATGTAAGGAAGAATGAATATCGGTTGAGTTCACGACAGGTGCGGGATAATGATTCGAGATCGAATATTTCGCCTGTTGGAGAGAAATTTTAGTGTTTATGACTGGTAAAGCAGAGAAATATCTGACTAGAAGGATGATTGGGATATGACAAGAAAAGCCGACTGCAAGTGATTGAACAGAAAGTGGATAGGAATTAGGAAACGAAGAAAAATGGAGGGGCAAAAGCATGGAAAGAAGCAGAAGCGGAATCATCTCACCAATCGGCATTCCCCATCCTCCGAGCAAATATTCATGACAGCTAATCTCCCCTTGCGTAGGGTATACCTCCCAACTTATAGCATCACCCGCTACTGCTGATATTCCACTATCCCATAACCACTCCAATAACTCCAAGCTAGGTTCAACACCGGCATGTTTGGGAGTGCTTTGGGATGCATATTGCTGTTTTTGAGAATCAGTAAAACTGTCCCATTCTGGGATTACGCCCATGCGGACAAAGAGGATGTCGCCGCGTTGTGGAGTTATATTTTGTTCAGTGAGGATAGCGAGGAGGGTTTTGAAGGGGATGTTGTGGAGGGAAAAGTTGGTGTACTTGATGGGTGGAGATTGTTGGGTACACCAGTGAGCGTAATCGATTAGAATTCCACGGCCTAGGAGTGATTGTAAGCATTTCTGGAGATGTGAAATTTGGGAAGTGGAAATAGTAAGACAAACCGGCGATTCCCTCTGGTGCCCAATGCTGAAGTCCAATTCGGTGGTTGGATGTATCCATAATTTCGTCTTTCGTAGTGCCACCATAGAAGACTCGATCCTGTGATGTAGAGGGGTCTGGGGGATTTCGTGGCTGGGAGTAGTGACGGAAGCCGTCCCATTGACTGCTTTGTTCTGTAGTTCGGGTTAGTTGATGGCAATTTATAGGCTCTGGGTGTGTAGTATCACGAAGTTACAATCTGTGCTTGTAATCCCAAACTCTTTTGGAAAGTGGAATGAATATATTTATTTACAACAACGTTGTGGTCACAACTAAAGGGAGCTGAGATGAATATATTGGATCACAAACGATCGTTGTTTTCACTTGCCTCTTCGAGATGGACACTTGCCTATCATATAATCAAGAAGCTGCGAATAATAAATCACCTATTTGAGATTTCAAAAACGCATCACAGAATATCCAAGGAGAGTTGTCATAACGTACGAGGATTCATATGATAAACATCATCAAAACATGCCCCATATCCACTTCCACCTGGTCCATTCAGTGGAATAATCTTATGGCCACATTTTTGTCGGCCAAATTGTGAATACTCCAGTTTTGTCATGTCCCATCCGAGGCCTACTCTTTTACCCGTTTTTATCTCAGACGCTGCGGCTGAAGAGACGATTTCTGGTGTGAGGAGAGAGAGACGGCCTGGGAGGTTATCAGCTGATTTGACTGCAAAAAAGATGATAAAAAACTTACCTATTCCCTCAAGAGAAGATCCAGGCTCCCCTAACCATACTCGTTTCGGAGTTGGTAACTTGGAAAAGGGGGTATCATAGATGGAAGGGTCGTAACGGAGGGTAGCGGAGTCTTGTTCGGCCATGATGGGTATATGTCAATAAGGAACAACTTATTTTTCTCGAGGGAAATTTTCTTTTGTGACTTATGGTAAGAAATATGAAATATCCTTCATACAAAAATATATTGCAAATCAAATCACAAAAAGCATCCAGTAGCTGGAGAAGAAATACGGTATTGATAATTGCAAGAACATAACGTGTGACTTCCCCACCTTGTCCCACCTTCGGTCAATCGGCATAGAGTTGTCCGCCAATCATCATCTGCGGACACGTTTGGGGTTTCCTGCATATCGTGACATCTTGACGTCGTGACATCTTCAAAGTGTGGGAAAGGTTGAGCGGCGAATACCTATAAAGTTTTGTAGGTTCCGTGTGAAGAATGATGTGAAGAAGAGAGTTACAAGTAAGATGCCGTTAAGTACCGGTGCAGAAGGTTTCGCCATGATCCGTGGGAGGGAGCATGTGAGGGGGGTGTTGGTCTACATCGTTGAGAAACTTGGACAAAGTGTCGTATCCGATGGTAAACGAGGGACGATGAACAAGTGCGAGCGAAAACAGCTTTTTGACTCAGCAAGTTGAGGCTTGGTGAGGAATTCTTCCACTGCCAGTATATGTTTTCGTTGGTCACCCTGAGAGGCTCAATTGAGTAAACCTTTTGATAGCATAGAGAAGACTTTCTCATATCCTGTTTTCTTTTCCCGGGGTCTTTACTGTCAGGATCTTTCAAGGTGACTTCAATGTTGAAGACAAGCTCAATACATTTGATAAATTTGATCGAGCCTTGCGCAGATTTCTAAACTGATCACACCTTGATGGCGATCAGAAAAAGCGGTGAATGGCAACTGGAGTGAAGAGTTCTGTCGGGGAGTATGAATTTGGTGTACGAAATAGTGAGTTTCAATATCGTTCATAGTGTGTATATGTTTCTCTACTAACACTCTTATATTATCTGACAATAGGATTGTGATGCATCACGACGTGAATGGAGATGATTGTAAATCATAATTGAGTCGGAAGATACTACTCGTAGAATAGGAGCATTTCATTGCTACACTTACAATCATTCAAATGCATCAAGTAGAAAGGTAAAATTCATGATTGGGATTTCTTGTTCAAGAAGTATATCCTCCACCTGCAATTCCGATCTCCCCACCCCATCCATCACACTGAATCAAGAAAACCAACTCCAAAATTTAATTCCAAAGTTGCAAACAGCGACATGAACTACCCATCCCGCCCGACCTCCTCAGTAGTCATAACACCACCGATCCAACAATCCAACCATCCACACCCCTCTAGAATTTTCTAACATAAACAAGGCCCAATAGCCACGCCTAGAGCATGTCAGTTATACCAATGGAAATATTGTCTGCCAAAAGAAACGTCTTACGCACTTTCCAGGAGTTATTATCATCTTTGTATTTCTTTATTCGTTCTTCCAGGCTCAGCTCCACACGTATCAACTTCTCGAATAAATCCACTGACTGGGATACCTTAGCTTCATACCCCTCATTCGATTGCATGCCTTGCCAACTTTTTAAATCGCCAATACCGAGAGTAATTTTATCTTTTGCTTCCTCCATGTCTTGCCGGTCTTTGTCGTTCGGATTATCACTGTACCCCGACATACTACTGTTGTATTTTTCAGCTTCGATCTCCATAGGTTCCAACTTTGACTTGAGCCATTCGAAGAACTCCTTATCCCCTTTGAAGTTCAAGCTCTTCTGGCAGTGAAGTTCTGCAGCTTCAGCCATGTTTTGATTATCGACCTGTGAATTCCGAAAGGTTGCTTCAATGGGTGATTTAGTCGACAACTCGATGTGAAAATACGTAGGAGTGGGCGTCGACGGTTCTTTGGGAAGTGTGATATTGGCGGTTGGCTTTATTGATTTTTGAAGAGTCTGATGTCTATGGCGACAACGAAATGTGAAGGCTAGAAGAAGTGTATTCCGAGAATCTTTCGCATCATATGATATTGGCGTCAGACTTTGTTGATTTTGAAGAGCCTTATGCGCATATGAGATGTTTTCGCTCGTATATTTTGTTGTGTGGCAACTGGGCGAAATTCTGCTTGTCGATGTATTGCAAAACAACTGGAAGGGGAGAAAGTTCAAACTCTTCATGCACTTTGGTCGGCTTCTCGCTGGACTGGCGGGTGCCATGAATGACTCCAACAGGGGGAAATCAAGGATAATCACACCATCCTGTGGCTAAAGGTGACTAGTAATCATGGTCTAGCCGGGGTAATTCATTTTGTGGATGAAGTCAGCCTGATATTGATAGCACGTGAGAGTTCCCTTTTGCTGGATGGTACATCATGAATATTCTTAACATGATTCGAGTTATTGTTACAGCAAAGTTGGTAATCAGTGGGCAATTCATAATCATGATACTGTTTTCTTGGTCACTGGCGCCAGTTTTAAAAGCCAAAAAGTCCAGAAGTTACTTCTTTCCACCAACAAGACCCTCGCTGTAAACATCAAAACCCGCTTCTAGCACAAATACAAACACATACACATAAACACTTACAGATCCTCTATTCCCATAACCACACGACCTCGTGCTATATATTATCTATCCTTTCAGCATGTCTGGAAATTCATCTACGCCCCTCACTATCATCATTTATGACGTGAACAACTCAATAGTCTCTTGGGAATCCTCAACTGTAAATAACACATGCAGTCAAAAGGTTACCAGGGATGGAAAGTTGCAGGCTCCCGGCACAGATACAACAGAGGTAGATTACCTGGCCAAGGCATTTTCCGAAAAATGCACTGTTGCTGGCTCGGAACAGTCAGGCACGGCGTCTCAAAGATAAGATTTCCCTTCACCATTCACCAGTATGTATAATCCCTTCAAAGAATCTCTAGTAAAATACTAAGAGCCGACCCACTATTCACAGACTTCCTCAAAAGTTTGACATCATATCACGGCGGCGGCATAGAAGTTGACGGAATGAGAGCACGGGAGTCTGTCTCGAGGTGTGATACATTCTGAGTTGGTATCTGAGTTACACATGATACAAAGACGTGTATGTTCGGTTCTGCATACCAGGGATGTTCGAGGTTGTCTAGGCAGAGAAGTGATGACTTTGATTATTCAATACGGAGATATGGGCTTCCACATGTTTGGGGGTTGTGGATTTCATGGTTCGGGTTGGATAGTTCAGATTGATAGTGCACGTGAAGGCTTTGTGAATCACCTGGCACTGACTTTTCATTGTGAACTATGTGAATAACAATTTATTTTTCCGCCTCCCGAAAGGACACCTAAACGATCCTAAGCCTAACAAAATCCCCTTCCTTTCCTTTCCACTCTTCTTCATCCTCACACATAGCAACATAATTCCACAGTCTCCAAGAACACCTCGACCTCGTACTTCTGCAATACCGATACTCGAGTTCTTCCACCCAAGCCTCCTCTACTTGAAAACTCTGTTCATTCTACCATAGCAGAGTCTTCTCACAACTTCTCACATCTCGTCGTCGTCGTCATCGTCATTTCAAATTCATATCGCATCATCATCAGCTTCGGTAGGTTTTGATAATCTTCCTCGGCTGTCTAGGCTTTTTTTACTAACTTTATAGAACAATTATGGCCTCCAGTGACAACCTTGAAAGCAAACTATTGCTTGCTGAAGGAGAGTTCGATAACAATATGGACATTCTCCTTGGCATGGTCGGCAACAATATCCGTGATTACGATCAAGGCGCCCATATCCTCCAGGCAGCATATGTGCTACGCGTTATTGATTTTCATCTCGATGACATTGCACGGGTGGACTTCGATAAAGGTCAAGAGAAGATTCATGATATTCTTTTGAAAAAGATCTCAGAGATGAAGCAAAAATATGGGGAAGACGTACCCGAAGGATTTGAGGAAAGTGTCAACAATATCGTTGCCAGTGACCTAGATATCAATGAGGTTATGACTTGCTTTATCAAAAAGAACAATCTTGTTCCCACTCCTTTGAGGGATCGGGAAGTCGAAAGTCTTGATCAAGCAAAATTTGTGTGGCAAATTTATCGCATTCGAAATCTTTTGGACAACGAATTGGACATGTTGGCAAATTCTGAGGAGAACACGACTCTCCGAATCGAGAGAAATATCAATATAATGTTTGGGGTCATGGGCGAGATCGTCGTGCCGTATAAACAATGGCTTGAAGATCAACATGAAAGTCAACGGTTTGAAAGTCAACGGCTTGAAAGTGAATTGCGTGAAAGTCAACGGCTTGAAAGTGAATTGCGTGAAAGTCAATTGCTTGAAAGTCAATTGTCTGAAAGTCAATATCATTCTTAGACTGCGAAAGGTTTCATGAGAAATCCTACCGGTATGAAACCCGAAGCGGAGTGGTATATTTTTGCTAACGAACAAGATAGCCGTAGAAGTCTCGACGCTTGTGAGTCAAGAGCTCGTGTGGTTTGGGGAATGATAGTTGGATTTGGGGAATGATATTTGGATTTGGGGAATGATAGTTGGATTTGGGGAATGATAGTTGGATTTGGGGAATGATAGTTGGATTTGGGGAATGATAGTTGGATTTGGGGAATGATAGTTGGATTTGGGGAATGATATTTGAATTTGGGCGGAGTTATGCATGGCTTTGATAGTTTTCAACACACAAATGAAAACTGTTCTGAAACTTTACAATATAAAAATGCTTGGACCCAGTGAACACACCCATACCATCCCATCCCATCCCATCATTGCATCACTGCATCATTTTGTTCCCCTGAAAGAAACTGAAGATTCGAACTTTATTGCCCTGAATTGAAGTGAAAATTAGAGCCTCGTTCTTCTGGGTGGACTGAAACTTTGGAAACATGATCTCGTAACCTTCAGACCAAAACAGTCACTCACCATCACATTTTTTGAATCATGTGATTTCAATTTCGATGGAGAGCATTTTCACTGTGACTGGAGGTAATATACTAGAGTTATTCATACATACCTTCTATTCTTGCGCACCCAACACTTTGCTTCTTCCTTTCCCTCCATATTCTTCTACAACAAAACTAGGACATAGCCGCAAGACAGTTTCCGTATCCAAGTCAGCATCCTCAAAGCGAACTGCAAAGCAATATCAAGTATGATCTCCCCCTCGTAACAAACAGAAGTTGTCGCTCAATATATTGAATAGGGCCAGGTTCTACCCACCTTTCTCTCCACTTCGTCGAAAATTCAAGTCTATAACACACTTAAACCATTCTCGTCCCGTACGTATCTTTCCGTGGTCTTGTACGAAGAGATGCAAAGTTTATCTAATTCTCAAGCCAGCTCTATTCTCAAAATGAGTGGAAATGAATCCAAAACCCCTCACCCATCTGAGAACTTGGAGGAGCAGATGCTGAAGGACCATCGTGCACTCGAATCAAGATGTACATCACTTGAAGCGGAAAATCGCAGGATTGGACATACTTTGAGATTAAGGTCAATGTTAAATGGTATCGAAGAGATTGGTTTTCAGAAAAAGATTGCCCCCATAGCTGCTTTACAGAAAAAAAAGGCTGTTTTACAGGAAGCAGCTATAGCATCACATGAAGCAGTTTCTGAATTAGAGAAAAAAAATGCTGCTTTAAAGGAGGAAATTGCTGCATTACAGGGGGAACTTGCTGCATTACAGAAATAGGCTGCTTTGCTGGAAGAAGAGGCATGACACAACGCCGAATAAGACAAACCAACGATATGGTAAGTGGACACAATAATTACATACAAACCATTACTGATGAAAAGTACCTAGGGAGATCTCATAACGTCGCTCAATTTCTGCTGGTTCAGGTATCGAGTGCTAGGATTGGAATGGAGGACTGATGCGATGTGATGCACTGGAATATAACAAGGACTGCGTGACTTTTGGATATTTGTCTTCTACTTCAATATCTAGATAACTAGGTAGTGTAATTGAAGATAAATTTGCCACTCGAAACAATCTACTTGGTGATTTAACCTTACCTGGATAATGTTAGTTTGGCCTCTATTCTCCAATTCTAACCTGCAACAATCAACCTTCGTCGTTCAACAACTTCAAAGGTTCTTCTCGAACATTCAGTCATCCTATAATTACCAGTTTATTCTTCCGAGTCTTAAACTATCTACCTAGGAGGTGGTACCTACTCTTTTCATCATTCCATATCAATAATTACTCGAATGTTAAAATTCTCATTGCGCCGATCATTTTGAGGACCCATTGATCTACAATTATGAAGGGAGACGAGTGTAGTAGTTTGAAGCTAAATGCTAATAGATCAAACCAGTTAGTACTAGTATATTGTCTAGTATATTGTCTAGTATATTGTCTAGTATATTGTCTAGTATATTGTCTAGTATATTGTCTAGTATATTGTCTAGTATATTGTCTAGTATTAAACCATCCAATAGAGCGTCAATGATGACTCGGTATGTTATTATCGTTGTATTACTTACCTGCCTAGGGAGAGTTAGCTTACCCGCCGGCGTGAATTAGCTTGCCCAAAATACTCGAGTATACTAACCTTGGAAGGTACTAGTTGTATGTAAAGAGGTATATATGATGAGTATTCATCACAGAACTTTCTCTCATTCAACCATACCTACCTACCTACCTACCTACTCGCATACACAACATCAAAAGCTTTTATAAGGATCTGTTTTAATTTTCCCACCATAAACCGTATACCGAAGAGTTCTAGTAGCTCAGTTCCAATTCAAAATGAGCGTAAAGCAACCCGAGGTCAAGTCGTTATCCATCTCCGACTTTAAATGCAAGATTGATAAATGGGAAAGAATTATGAGGATATTTCATAAGAAGGAGAAAAAACTACAAGAGTCTTTTTACAACGACGAACGGGAATTCTCTAGGAGACTTGATATATTTGAAGCACTTGGTGAGAAAGGAGAGTCATTTTGTTTCGGCTTAAAATTCCCACAGAAAGTAGAACTCTGCTCGAAAGTCGAAAATCGTTTGGAAAAGGAGTGTGAGGAATTGCATCTATCTCAATTGGAGAATTGTGGCTATACAGAAGATATAAATCTGCATAGAATGTATCAAAAGTTGATGGAAACCCTCGAACGCATGAAAGATCAAATCTTCTATTATAACTTCTGGTTTGTGTAGATGCATTGAATATCTAGAGGATTCTTGCTAATAAATGATGTAGGAACTCCGATCTTTCTAAAGTAGTGGGCATGGAGTCGGTATTAAATAGTATCCCAAATGCCTCAAATGCTTCAAGTTCCTCGCAACAATCGTAAGGATGGAGTTAAAGTATCATATCGAGATTTGAGCGCGTCGACCAACGAAGGCAGATCTACAGCGTTTCAAACCCTCTGCATAAGATAAGAATCATTCTGGGTTTACGACAAATCTCTATCTATGCCGCTTCATATTTCATTTGACTTGTACTAAGAAATTTACTCAAGAGATGGTGGAAGGTTTACCCTATGCCGTTTACCATCTAACCAAGTTTATATATATTTCGCCATTACTTCCGCATTTTCGATTTATCTTCAATAATTCATGGCATTTCTCATAAGATTGATACTCGGAGGTCTTTATTGGGTTGCTGGATCTGTGGTGCGGAACTAAAGTCGGTCGTGCCTGCCATATTCGTGGCTGCAAAGTATAATCTTGACTTTTGTCATCTTTCACAACACTTTTTCTCTACCCCTTCGAACAAAGACCACGAAACCTCCCCTACAAAATCGATACCAAACCGAATTTCTATATTCTCGCCTTCTTTCAATCACAATTGTCAAATTAACAGGAACACACATTTAAAGCATTCGAAGACGATCCCATAATTCTCGGGCATTTCCTGTCGGTCCTCTCGACTACCTTCCAATCACACAATGCCGACCATCGAACAACAGGTCAAAGATGAGCGCAGGGTTTCATATCTGTTATGGAAGGCCATTGATTCGCAACTCGAGCTCGAGAAAGCCACCCAAAAATTAATGAAAGATATTTATAAGGATTTGAAGAAAATGGGGGCTGCTGGGGGCCCAAGCAAGGACTGGCGCACAATGTGTGCCATGGCACAGCAACTGGTTGACACTGTCCAAATGCTGAGAGGAGATGAAGAGCGTGAATCTGTGGTTGGAGAGGACAGCGTCGAGATAAAAGTTGACGAGAAGATCAAGATTGAAGAAGAGACCGAGGAAGAAATCGAAAAATACATCGAAGAATTAATGAAGGAGATACACCCAAATCTGGATCAAATCAAAGCTACCCTTGGCCTAGAAGAGGAGGATCCGCAAGTTGTACTTGGGTTGGCAAAACAAATGGCCAAGCCTTTCAAATTCTTCCTGGGCGACGAGGAAGAGGAGGCGGATATTTGGGAAAAGGAGGACAGCAATGGAAAGAAGGAGAGAGCTCCATCCTCTTCAAAGGATAATAAGGCCCCTCAGCGTATTTTGTACAACGACTTTCAGGAGGATGGGTGCTCAATATATTGAAAGATAATTATTGGTTCAAGGTGTCGGTTCGAAGATGCCTCGATTTCGATAAGAGCTGAATTATTTATTCTGCGAGGGTACTAATAAAGCGGAATTTATTGAATCATGGGAGTCTGGAGCTGTCCATTGTCGAAAATCTATATTGCCATCGCTTACTGGAAGATTTCGGTTTCTTTTCGCTTTGAGGAAGTGGTTACTCGATGCTCTGTACGGAGGACATGTCATTATGTATGAGGAGAATAGGGACTGTTGTTGCAAAACCGTAATGGCTAGGTTCTGGAGGAGGTAGGGTTGCTTGATTTTGGAAGAACTTGCGAAAGGCGGTCATGTCTTGTCGGGGCTGGAGGCAATTTTACTACTATAATGTTGGGCGTTCAATGTATGTTTATTTGCAGACAGAAAAGCTTTTGTTGGCTCTTATATTTCTAGAAAAAATACGCACAGACTTTGTACAGAATTATATCAAGCCATACACACTCAAATCAAGTGCGAATTAAAAGGCCATTTTCATTGACAGTATATGTTTATGGTGCTGTGACCCTTCCACCTTCTTTGATTGTGGTGTCGTTTTGGCCAATTCACTAAAAACATCCCACTTTTGGATAGTCAACCGAATACCCCCTATTTTTAGGCACATTCCATTTCTGGTATTGCGAACGAACAACCCACACGACACAGTCTTCTTTGAACTGGCAAACTATCTCGAAGCTCTAAGCCCGGCGTCAATAGATACTTTACCAACTTAATATCATCATGGAGACTGGCCACGAGAAATCCGCCAGCACTCGGCCCTTTGTAGACCTTAAAGCTCTCATGGAAACTGGCCATCAACTGGACATCCAACAAATCCGGCGAAACTACAAAATGCGCAGCGAAGACGACTACGATCCTACCACTCGCTCCAAGATGCCAGAAGTGATCATAATCGGAGAACCGGAAGACAAGAAGATGCCCTCGGAGGTCCCATCGGAGCCGGAAGAGATACAAGAGGAAGCCGAAGAAACCCGAGCGGATGTTAAAAGAAGGAGACGTCAGGAATTGTTGGATAATTACGATGCGGAACCACTGGGTCCATCTGTGGATCGATTTCTTGAGAGCCAGATTGTGCATTTTGTGGTTTTGCAGCAATGCGGATTGGCGCCTTTTCAAGACAAGGCCCAGGTGAAAGCTAGGCAGAGAGATTATGAGAGGAATCGTGATAGTGAAGGTTGGAAATTCCTTCTGCCTATCGTTTTGGCTGTGTGGTCTTTCACTGACAACTTGGCTTCAAATCCTAGATTCGGGTTCTGCGCCAAGATTTGGAGATTCTCACGCAAATTCATCTATGCGAAAATACTCGGTTCGGAAGAAGAAGGCGGGATCATCTCGTGGTGGAAAGGATATGAGTCCCCTTGGGTAAGTCGTCGCTGACAGACACCGAGAGACTGTTTGTACACAGGTTAAAAAGGAGATCTCGCTAAGGTTAATGGGCAATTAGAAAGTGTGGGTCGGGCATCGCCAAGAAAGGTCATGTCGCGAAGAAACGAGCAGTTATCAGTGAGTATTCATACGAGTAAATTGAACGTTGGACATTACTGACATTGTTCAGATGAGAAGGATAAAATGGAATTGATGTTTAAGGGTATTCACAATTTGTCCAAGCCCGAGTTTACGGAGGCCACTGTCGTTCACGAGATTTCCGGATGAAGTATCAGGGGATTTTCTCCGTACGGGCGACCGAAGATACGCATAAAAAGACCATGGAATCGGAAGCTAGAGCAAGACTTTGATAATGGGAGGACCGGGGTACGGATAGGTGGGCGGAAACTCATGGAGGAGCATTCTGGTTTTATTAGTAGCATCAGAAAGAATGATATTGTTTGAATAGCTTTACCTTGACGCGTTGATAACCATTGCGATTTTTGATCCTCGGGATTTCGTCAGATTCCGGGAATGAATCATCGATGCTATGCTGAATAATTTATGTCTAGTCATCGGTGGACATTCATTTTTCAAGTTGCCGCACGCTCCCCGAACAGAGAACCCCCCAAAAAAGAAACACAACGCATACGAAAATTGCAAAATCTCCAGACCCCAAAAAAGAACCTTCACATCCAACAAATACAGCGATACTACTTCGTCTCACGGTAAGTCTCTAACCAAGTCATTAAATTGAAAGCCTACCCACCATTCAATTGGTGATCAAGCCATTTGACAGAGGAAATTCATCACATCCTCGAATGCTAATACCTGCACAGACCTTGCATCTTCTCCTCGCAACAGAACCACGGGTGCACAGTCAAGATGAATCAAGATCAAATTCCCAATTCTGCACCAAAGCAGAGCAAGGGAAAATCCCCAGCTTCAACAAGCCAGACAGATGTTATGGTGGCCTTGCATGAGCTACACAACATAGTAGGGAAACATGAAAATACGGTTAGGCGAGAGGAGTTCGGAGACGAAAATGTATATCCACCCGTGCGAAAATCATATGAATGTTTTGCTAATAGGTACCTAGGTATTGGAACAGGAGAATGCCTCTGGTTCCAGTGTCAACAACTTAGCCAAACCCGGCGCAGCATCAGGTTCTCATTAGCCTAGATGTCGGACTCATCTAATACAACATTGTCATCTCGCATTTGGATGTTTAGATCTCTTCTATCACTTGATACGAAGAGCTAGCATACACACTCTTTTGTTATTATGCTTGGTTGATTCGTCGGGAACTCCGGTGGGAGAGGAGGGTCCGGTTATCGAATCACAATCTTTGGATTTTGGTGTTATTCAATTACTCAATGAAAAGCACCTACATAAAATTCCTTTTGATTATATCTATGAATCTAATCCTCATGTGCGCCCCGTTCCAATAAGCCCACAATGATATATGCCACTTTCCAAATCCTTCAATACCTACATTCTCCCTGTCATATTTTCTTAATCTTTATACATTTTCTAACCCCAGGTCTTAAGTGCCTTCATGCTTCCCTCTTGATCGAATGCCTTGTGCATATCGAAGCTGTTCCACAACAAATGGGGCTCGTGACCCCAGCCTCTTCTCATACATTCAAACTCGGCCTTTCTGAAGTAGTCCTCCAAGATTGGCTTATAATCTGGATGAGAGCATTTCTCAATGATGACCTTGGCTCGCTCCTTTGGACTTAATCCTCTGACATCAGCAAGACCTTGCTCGGTAACAACCACGTCCAAATCGTGTTCGGTTTGATCAACGTGTGTGCACATAGGGACAATGCAAGAAACACCGTGGGGGTCGGTCTTAGATGGTCTTGTGGATGGCGTGTGCATGATACTGTATTTAGAAGAACGGAGGAAATCAGCTGAACCACCGAGACCATTCAACATACGAGATCCCATAACGTTCGTGCTGTTTGCATGTGCGTAAATATCGACCTCGACCGGTGTGTTCATACCAATAACTCCCAATCTTCTAATGATTTCAGGGGAGTTGGAAACTTGTTGTGAGCGGAGCAAAAGTTTATCGAAGTATTGCTCCCATCCATCGTAGAAGCGCTTGAAGCCATCTGGGGAGAAACGAATAGAAGTTGCGGTTGCAAAATCTAGACGCCCAGAATCGAAAAGGTCAAGGAAGGTATCCTGAAGCACTTCTGTCCAGACTTTGAGGTTCTTGAAGTTTGACTCAGCCAAACCACCAATAACAGCATTGGCAATGTTTCCAATACCTGACTGGATTGGGAGAAGGTTCTTGGGAAGGCGGTCGTGCTTGACTTCGTGCTCAAGGAATTCAATCAAGTGAGCAGCGATTGCACGAGAGGTAGCATCCTCTGGTGAATTTGGTACTGTTTGATCTTGATAATCGGATTCGACGATGGCAACGATTTTCTCTGTGTCAACAGGAATAGCAGTTGTTCCAATACGATCTTCCGGTGCCATAATCAGGTATGGTTTTCTCTTTGGTGGAAGCTCGGTCATGGTGATATCGTGAAGACCCTCGAAAGAAGGCATGGAGGTGTTGACTTCAATGATGATCTTGTCCGCCATTTGAATCAATTCTGGTGATGCTCCAACTGATGCTCCAGGAACAATTCCACCATCTTCGGTAATAGCTGTAGCCTCGACAATAACCACATCCAGCTTTTTGTTCGGACGGTCTTTTGTGTAAAATCCGTAAACCAAATCTACAGGAAACATAGATAAATGCTTGTCGAAGAAATTGATATTACCATTGTTGATACCCTTCGCAATAGCTTTTCCGACCTGATGAGGACTTCGTCGTTCGATCATATTTAATTCTGCCCAACGATTTTCGGTTTCCGCTCCAGAACTGGCACCTACAAAGAGGGAGTATTTAAGCTTGCCCTGCAAGTTGTTCTTCTCGACATGGTCCGCGAGCATTGTTGGAATCTTTCTAGAGTTTCAATCAGTACTGGTTTCCCGTAGAATGGAATGTATGGCATCATTCGACCCCTCTCTGGCTCAACACCGCAACTGCAATTGTTACTTACTTAGGATATCCAACACCCGTGAATCCAGACCATCCGATGTAGGATCCATTTGGGAACAAAGAGATCAAATCTTGGGGATGAGCAAGCTTGTTGAGCAAAGATGGTCTCCTCACTCGAGACTTCAATGCAGCAGAAGCTGTCAACGCTGCCGAAGAAGCCATCTTGAGAAGATTAAGCTATACCTAGGAGACAAAGAGAGGAACGAGGAGCTGGAGATTCAAAGAATATAAATAATTGAAGCCGGGAGTGTACCGGTAACCGAGTATTTATAGAATCATGGTATGAACTATTATGCCGGCAGAAATATCAATAGGGTCAAAATTGAGGTGAACGACGGTGCCCCGCAGTATCGGTTAGAAGGAGATTATCAATTGATCGACTCCGTCATCGCAGCAAATTCGGTTATTCGGTAACATTTTAAGGTATCAGGCAATTTTACTGTGTTCAAAACTCGGGAGTACTCCGTAATGAAAACCTTCAAGATTTGTCATTTATTGGTTGTGGAAGCTTGAAATTATGGGTTTCTTCAACTTTCTTGTTATCAGATCTCCAGATATCCATATTATAGCTGCGTGTAACGACATTATCCAATCGCCTTGAGAAGAAGCTTTCTTGGCAGGGTGCTTTTTCGGTGAACACACCTGGGCAATGATCAATCCATGATACAATTACAGTATACATAATCATTGATCAACACATACCTTCCTACTCGTGAGGCGTGGCTAGAAAGTATCTTCAAGTGTCAGGTAGGTATAGGAACATTACCTAAGGTAGGTCTGCAATGAGGGACGTTAGACTATGAAGACATGGGCTAACTAACCGACTTGAGAGTGATGATGATGACTTCACGGAGAGCTGCTGGCGTATCAGAGTAATTGCTGTATTGCACGTTGGAGCAAAGCTAGCTATTGTTTGAAGAGGTCGTTATACATTCATTTCGTTGATTTCATACTATACAAATCTTTCAACGACGCCTTTGCTCCATATCTTCCGGTCTTGGAGGGGCCATATTCATGGCTTCTCTTGCTGCCCGTAACGCAGCTTGGTTTATTTTCAACTCTACACTATAATCCCCAAATGCCTCCATCAACTCTCGAAGCCCGCTTTTTAAGACAGCCAGTAGCAAATCAACTTCGGGACTCTCTTGTCTTCCTTCTACATCAGTCCAATGGCGGCCCATCTTAGTCCGAAACTTCTGTACTTTGACAATTGTCTTGGTGTACGTCTCTACGATATGTTTGATGTCCTTTTGTACCTTTCCATATTTGTCCTCAACAAGACTGCACACAGAAAACCTAGTTATGGAGTCGATAGCATCAATAATGATACCTAAATCACCATAAGGCGTTCCTAACACCACATTTGCAATCTCTTTTCGGTATTCCTGTCTGAACGGCCTTCCGATCGGCAGCCTGAGGATCACAATCGCTTGCTCACGTAAAATATTCTGGAGTCCTTCGGGCTGTTGGAATTTTTGCGTAGGTAGCGCGGCTTCTTTCGCAGCCTTTTTCTTTTCGGCACTCAACTGGCGGCTACGAGATATTTTATCAGGCGGTGATAGTTCCCCCTGACTCTTTACAAACGAGCCAACAGCTTCCAAATAACGCCTGCTTCTTGACTCTGCTGGTTCTGGTTTACTCACAAGACCCCCCATCGGTTCATCCTTCGGGGGTTCAGTCAGTAGTCGAGGAAGATATGACACTGTGTCTGGAATCTCCTGCTCCTCATACACCTTGATCACAGGTGGCAGTGTTTTCGGATCATATTCTTCGATACGCTGGTTGACTCCGTTAACCGTCTCGAGGCACGCTGCAAGGATTTGAGACCAAGCTGAACCGCCCGCACGATCAATATCCTCGAAGATGGCTTTTCTCCTTCCCTGGTATCTCTGTGCAATTTCTACGAGTTCCCAAAACGCGAAAGCCTGGAGGGTGTTAGTACAATCTAGTAGAAGAACCTCTGGGTGGGGAGCTTACTCTTGTTTGCAGCTTCTTACCCTTTAACCCTGTTAACAAACTTCCATTTGGATCTCGGGATTCATAAGTAATTGGTCTGTCATTCTTCAAAGGTGCTTGCGCCACATAAATCGAGAAGGCGAGATTTCCAAATTCCCACAAGAAGGTAAGCAGGAGTCCGGCAATGATTGTCCTAAGCACCATCGTCCAGTGAAAAGGCAACTCATTCGGGGGAGTTGCAGCTCTTGGTAGATTCCAAAAAATCTTTGCAAATGAACGGGTAAAACCCCACACTCTCTCTCTAATATTGAAGGTGAAAAATGGTAGAATTATAGGGACGGGAAGGCTAATGTCGGTAGTATAGATAAACGGAGATACCACCGCCATGATAGTAACACGCTTGAGACAACTTATAGCTAGAGGGACTGCCTTCGCTCTCAATTGCGTTGTTGGCAGTACTGTTGTATGCGAAGGTTGTTCAGATGAGACTTCTGGTCCGGTCTTCGTAAATGGAATATCGATGCGATCATAGTCGTACCAAAGATGAAATCCGGTTTGTACAATAGCATTAAACAGTAGGAACATCGTTAAATAAATAGGTTTCTCGTTCAGTATTGGCCGACTGGATTTTGCTGCAAGCTTGATACGATTGAGACCGGTGCTCTCAGGAACTGACCATATGTATACCTCGCTGAAAAACCAAGCCGAAAAAAGATACCAAAGTGCTGTCTGGACTGTCTGAAATTTGCGCGCATACTCTGTAAATGTATGAAAACTCGAGTTTGAGGTCCGAATTCCAACGTGTAATTGGGCTACCCGAAGGATGAATATCATGAATGCGCATAAGAAGAGGAGACCGGTTCGTATGCCAGCCCTACCCAGAGGGAACCATGACCAAAAGACTGTAAATATTGTTTAGCATGTTAGATGTGTTTAGCTGGAGAATACATACATGAATTCAATTCCCCAATCCATAACGCTTCAACATAGCACACTGTTACTAATACAGCTGTTGCCAACGCAAATCTTCTATGCAAGGCTGGAGTTAAAAAGTCCTTGTAAGGACGAATCCGTACTGGAGGCGGCATGGTAGGAATTTCGTGAAGATATTGCGCCTTGAAAGATTCAACATGAAGAGAAAAAATAGATTTACGAAAGGCTGCTGCTCATATTGTCGTCGTTGAACTCAAGTAAATGAATATACCGGCGCTGAGTTCTTTTGTTGATATTCAGTTTCCAGGTAAAATAAATTTGGAGATGGTAGACGCGAATTGGCCCGCCCCAACTAGCAACTACCTAGCAATATCCTTTTTTAATGGGCACTAGCGAGGTAGGTGCAGTCAACTGGTACGTCAGCCACCCAGCCAGCCAGCCAACATCAAACATCAAACATCATTCATTGATCCATCTTATCATACCTGCCTACCTGCCTGCCTACCTACCTACCTAATAAGTTCATATAGTGAAAACAGGCAACGAGCGAATTTGTACATAAATTAGAAATCTGCACCCATTTGAAAGAATTACATTCATCAATTAATAAATCATGTCTTTTGATCAATTATCATCGTTGGAGTCGCAACCGACAACCATGCGCAGAGAAGATGATCCTCAGTATGCGGATGATCCGGAATTTCAACGGTTATCGCAAGACCTTATGACGAAGCTCTTTTCATTGACAGGAAATATCTCAAGACTTTCAAATGAGATAAATTTATTGGGAACGAAGAGGGATACTGAGAGGGTACGGGAGAGAGTTCACGATCTTTTGGAAGAGTCCAAGGATACCTTCAAGGAGGTTGGTGATGGCGTCAAAAGGATACAATCATGGGAGGATGTTAGTGTAAGTAATAAGCTGGATCTAGATGGGACGATGTAGATGGAGTGTTGATAGTTCATGATAGCCATCGCAAAAATATACACAAACAAAGCTTGCGCGCGAGTTCCAGAATAACTTGACCGAATTCCAAAATGTACAGCGCCGAGCTCTCGAGAAGCAACGGTCGTCTGCCACAGCAGCGCGAACGGCAATGGAGGAAGCACAATCGCCAGGAGCTGAAGGTGGCAATCAATTTGGACAGCAACAATCTCAAGAACACCTTAGGTTAGTTTCGCAGGACGAAGTCGATTTCCAAGATTCGTTGATTGTAGAACGTGAGGCCGAGATCCGGAATATCGAGCAAGGTGTCACGGAATTGAACGAGTTGTTCCGAGATGTGGCACACATTGTCAACGAGCAAGGCGAGAGCCTCGATACGATTGCCAATAATGTGGAGAACGTGCATTCGGATACACGGGGGGCAGATCTGGAGTTGAGGAGTGCGGCAAGATATCAAAAGAATGCTCGGTCAAAGGCTTGTTGCTTACTATTGATATTGGCGGTCATCCTCACTATCATCATACTGGCAGCAACGTTAGGCTAGACGATTTTTTGGGAACGGTTCAATATGTTATATCCATGGGGGAGTTTTGGTGTTTCTCCTATGGCATTTGGCATTTATATTTCTATACTTTCATGATCCTTTGTTCAACTGCAGCTTGGGGTGTTTTTAGAAGGATTTCAGCATCGAAGCAATGAGAAGGCTATTTTGTCAAAGACCTACTACTAGCCTTGAAACTAATTCACGATTTTGAAAACCCCTCTGCATTGCTCATGTGTAATTGATTGGCTGTCGGCTTCTCTAAAGTAGGCATGTAAAACTGATAATGGCGGCTACAACTAAAGAGAATGAGTGGCAAGAGCAAACTACTTAAACTTTAGCTCAATGAATGCATATATAGCCGTTTTGTTCTCATATAAATTCTCCCAGAGCCCATGATAGCCTGACATCATCACAAGGCTTCGTCTGTCACCCAAGCGCCTTCTCCATACATTGAATGATTCGCGTCTCCTTGTAAAATATCGACATCGTATTATTATATCCAAGATTCCTCCAATATGGGTATTGAATTAGACCAAGGGAGTCTACAAAAGGCTTTTCAATCCCGTCCAGATATTCAGAATGCCATAGCAGCAGCGTCGCGAGGTAAGCGTATATTTCTCAGCCTTGCAAGAAAAAGAAATATCTAGACCAATTTTACGCCCACAACTTTGAAGAAGTATACATCCAATTGCTTGACTAACCTCCAAATACAGCCGGCCCAGAATATATCGAACTCTTCAATCAGATTTCTTTACACGTCTGTGAGACTATATCTCAGCAAACCTCAGAACCAGCTTCAAAAAAACGCCGCATAAATGAGAGTCTCGCAAGTCGAAGTGTCCCAAATGATACAAATGGCACATCAAACAGCGCTGGAAGTGCGCCTGCCACGGGAGAAGATCCAGTCTTGCTTGAGATAAAAGAGATCTCGGTAGTCATACCACAACGCAAGAAGTATACCCTGTGCTTCACATCAACACATCTCTACGCACGATTGCCGACCTCCGAGGAGCCTGTATCTGGCATGAGCTATGCCTGGAAGGACATTGGTACTTCCCATGCTCTTGTATTGCTAGAAGTTTCACTGATTGTGTGTGTCTTTGCAGAATATGTATTTTGTCTCCCGGTCCCAGAGAAATCGCAAAAACAATACAACTACATACTCTTCCCCAAGAACTCTATTATATCACCTTCCAAACCTTCACCTTCTGCACCACCTACACCCGAACCTTTAGTCTTCACAATCACGGATGGCGCACCAAAGGCAGGGACTATTGGCGGAACAGATGGTTCGGCGGCTTCAGCAGTCTCCGATGACTACAAATCCCTTCTCACCTGGGCTCTTACCACCCGGTTAAAGGCTACCGGTAATACTCTCAAGATCACAGAATCAGACCCTAAGTTGTTTTCGAGTGCAATCAGGCAAAGTCATCGACCGAGCGAGAAAGCGGTGCATGTCAGAGCATTCAGAGGATCTAAAGATGGATATTTATTTTTCCTACCTACTGGAATATTGTGGGGATACAAAAAGCCATTATTATTTCTACCACATAACCGCATCGCTGCGCTATCCTTCACAAGTGTCTTACAACGTACCTTCAATCTTTCACTCGACATCGACATGTCAGTCCCAGGCGGCGAAGACTCTACCGAGGAAATGGAATTTCAAATGATTGATCAAGAAGATTTCGCCGGCATAAATGAATTTGTACAAAGATATGGATTACAAGATAAGAGCATGGCCGAACAGCGTAAGGCCAGGCGATTGAATGTGAATGTGGTGAAGGATGAAGAGGGAAATGTAGTAGGAAATGCGGAGGCGGGAGAATTAGAGAAGGCGGCACAGGAAGCGGAACAAGCAGCAATGGATGAAGAAGATGAAGAAGAAGAGGATTATGATCCGGGAAGTGAGGGTGAGAGTGAGGGTAGTGGCACAAGTGATAGTGAAGAGGATGATGATGAGAACGGGGAGGGCGGTGGTTCCGGGGATGATGAAGACGAGGAAGATGGGGAGGAAGAGTTGTAGAAATGAAAAGGACTTGCTCTTGTTATGGGGGTGGCCATGATATATGTTGCATTTCTGTTAAGTTATGATTTGTCAAAACTTAGTTTGGACATGTAGCCATTTGGGAGGCTAGGTGGTAGTTGTATGAGTATCATAAAAGGTCAGAATTTCATGAATATGTACCACAGAATAGATGTGTTCTTCTGTGTTGAAGATACCATTTTCCATCCGAACTTCGTACACCCCATCCGGGACTCTCAATCTCAAAATAGAATCACGAATATTGATATCTCATGTAGATGGTCCAGATATCGTCACATTACCTGGGGGGTTGATTGTTGAGGTACATCCTAGTTTTTTATCATTTGTTGATTAAACATAATCAAACTCCTCGCATACTCAGCGAGCATATTTGTGTCTTGTTCTTCCTATAAGCTCAACTTACTCTCTCGTCACTCTCGCCTCGAGATGTGCAAGACAGACCTGGACAATCAGAGCTTTTGCGCAAGATCTCTTGTCCACTGCCACGAAGAAACAATAACTGCAACCGACTGGAGCTGTTATGCGGTTAGTTGGGAGATGTGCTTAGGTTTGAATAGCATCAAATGAATCTAGCAATGTGATCTGAGTAGGTTTTTTGGGTGCGGATATAGGGGGTTTCAACAGGTTTTTACTATACCTTATGAGCTTCTTTCGGTTATCTTACTGCGACGAAAATCATATTGTTATACTTCGGTTGTTGACCTGGAAGATAAATTGTAGTGTACTTACTCATGGTATATATCACGATCCTTACCTTCTGAAAATATTACTCGATATATAGAGTAGACTTGGGTCTCGCAATGATAATAGGTCTTCCTGCTAGGTTCAACCATTTATGTGAAGCTCGGGCTGGTAGACTGAATAGTACGACTTGCTGATTTGGATAACATGTTTGATCTCTGCAGAACACCCATATCATGCAACGGCATGATTCTTACTAGCATTATTGAACTTGTTCAATGTCTAAATCATACACAAATAATTCAGCGCACATCCTACTCTGATCGAAAAAGACTGCTATTGTAGCTTTGAAATCTAGACCAATACTGGAAAATGATCTCGGTATTAATCCCCTATTTCTAATATTTTTCTTGCGCTTCATTCATTGTCTGAGCCTCTAAACTCCAAGGCCGAGTAGAAAACAGCACTCGCCTTGTCTACCCAGTTCCATGCATCTACCTTCGAGCCCTTCAAAGTTCACAAAGGGTAGACACTATATCACCTTAGGCAATAAGCAATAAGCAATAAGCTCTCTGCTCCACTCCCCTTCCATGTGCATACATTCAAAGGCTATTAGGTATCAAAATCTACTCATCGGCAACCCCCATGGCAATTTTCACATTCACTCACCAACCACCAGTTCCATTCCAAACTCCAAGTTTGGAAGCACCCGGAAAGCTGAATAACTATGTAGTAGATTTCATGATAAGAGTCTATTTACCCAGTGACACATCCGCCCCCGTTATCAAATATTCAAACCCATCAATATGTGTCCCGAAAAACCTCTTCCCTCTGCAATCATGCAGCTAATAAAGCCCTAGCATCTAGGAAGTTGGAACCTCGAAGGCTCGACCTACTGGGGTTCCCATAGTACCATCAACATCTAACCCTAAAGCCAAAAAAAAGAAACCCTTCAAGGAGAAAAGATATGAAAACTCTTCATCTAGAATTTTCTCGAGATACAGCAGTACTCGGTCTGATTATTTTGAGAAATATACTCCGCTTACTAGAGTAGAGTGCAGTAAGAAAAAGCGAGAAAAAAAAGAACATTTGTGTGCTGCAGTATGATGGAAACTTCCATAGAGTTGAGGACCTGAGGCATGGACTGGCCGATTCCGTCTGGGGGAAGGAATTAGAACAGGGAGTCTAAACAGGAATTTTGCGCATATTAACCTTATATGTATCGTTGGATGAACCGAAAGACTTCGGTATGTAGTACCGAGACACTAGGTATGTATGGACCATAAATCTCCGAAATACATGAAGAGCGACGTTGAGAAGCAGGTTTTGGAACTGGGTAGGTTGCATTTGTTGGGGATGCTCGGTGCTTATACTCTTTTTGTCTATCCTCCGGCTATGCTCAAACCAGGATAAATCAGGTTTAATGCGTAAAGATTCAAAAGAATACATTGTAGGGATGATATGAGCCTGAAAAGACTCTTCCACGTTCCAGGCCACGTTGGCGCAGTTGGGGGATCTGCTTGCAGTTCCCATATGCTCATCAATCATATATTGATGCACGAGCAAGAAACCCAAGCATTGGTACACAATATAATACTAGGATTTTCGTAAAACTCGAGATCTAGACCTATGTACCTGCATATTGCAAGTTTGCTACTCGATTGAAAGTTATAGCGTAGTATATTCCAATTATACGATACAATATTATAAAAATATCTCGGCTCGGATAAAATGAAGGGGCTGAATAGAGGCAAAAAGCCTCAGTAGGGTATTTGCGTGTGTCGGATTCATTTTCCGTTGCATTTGTGCTTGGTCCGGAATATTTGCGAGGGTTCGTTCGTGGAGTTGTAATGGGGTGAGCCAAGAGGTGTTATGAATTTATATCTCCGAAATATATATGCTGTAAAGGATGGATTTGGATATGTGGGTGAGATGAGGACTTTGAGATATGAAAGTTGTACTTTGCCAATACACAGGCATTTTTGTATGCACTGTAAGGTACATTGCAGATGCAAGAATACTTGTCTATGATATTAACTAATCGTCATCAATATTACAGCTAAATGTACTTGAGTAGAAGAAATGAATAACAAATTCGTAGACAAAAATGTAACCTAGATGTACATATTTGTACAATACAGTACGTGCATTCAAGTCATGCGACTTTCAAGAATTTATCTACCTATTCGTACAATAAGTTTTATCGGACGGAAGTCCTCGACGATCAGCATGCAAGAAGTCACTTGCCAATTCGATTTTATATCCAATTTTATTCCCTATCGAAAAACAGATCACAACATCTACAATAGCACATAGCAAAGCCCACCACATGTCGTGTACTTCCCTTGAATATCAGAAAGAAGCACGGGAAATCTTACGACACCCTCACTCTGAGAACTTCTCAGAATAGAAAATTGGCAAACTGTAGTACCACCTCCACCAATCTAATTACAGACCCCGAAACGCCATCATCGACGGACTCGGACCTACAGTATACATACACCACAGCCGCAAGATCAACGTCCCCGAATGCACTCGTGTATGTATGTATGTATGTATCTTCCTACCTGCAAGCCAACGGGTCAAGTACATGCGCTTTGTATACCGAATGATATGCAAATTCCGAGTACTGTACAATACATGAGTATACAAAATCTCGTATGGAGAGACCCAGCGTTTCAAATCATAACACTATATCGACGGTACGAGTACATGGAGGTACAGACAGCAACACACTAGCTTCGAACCTCACAGCATTTCATTTCATTTCCTTCGTAAAAACTCGTATAACTCGTGAAGCCCTACAGCGATAACAAACGCTTCCTGATATCGAACGATAAGAGCGTGGGTACATAGGAACGGTCAGGAGAGTACTCGGACCATTCAGTTAGTCCAACCCCAGATCTACAAGTTGCCGCAAGCCCTATGGCAACTTACAATATCTGCTGTATGCATCGCCTCATTCGTGCACTCCCATCAGGACATGCTGACTGACTTGGACGGACTTCACGGAACGGAATAATATGAGGTGAGAGTCGATGAGAACGAGCGAACCCTGCCCCCCATCGGAACGACCCTTAGATTCCCCTCCCTTACATTCTTATCCCTCCCGCATTTCTTATCTGCAGGTACCTAGGTCGGCTCAGGTGGCAAGATCAGATAGGGCATATACTCGTGCTTAACTTACTGTCCAGTGTCTACAGGGCCCCTCGCCCTGTCCTCCCTTGACGCACAACTCCCGGAGTGTAGTAGATTATTTATCATATCACGGCCTATCGTAGCCTATTGTAGCATATTCAAAGAAATCTCATCCCATGAAACGTCTTAAATCAGTCTCTTCTTCCGTCCCGCAAACGCTTACCATCCGGTCTCCTCGGACCCATCCATCGCCCGAAGCCCTAGCCTAGGGGCCCCATCAAGGTCTTTCCATGTATTCGCCTTTCGTTTGTACAGAGTATTGCAGCAACTAGACCCAAGCAACCCCCAAATATCTCTCAAAAACGTGGGGACACCGACACGCCGATTACAGCGTCAGCGTCATAGCTACCTACTTTTACATCCAGCGTTCATCTAGACCTAATGCAGCGTCGATCCCCTAAACGGGAAAGAGAAAAGGGATTCTTTTGAGCTTACCAACTGTAATTATATCGGGTGGTTTCAATATTTTATGCCCAGAGTGTAGGTACGCTTTTTGGCCCTGCCACGCACTCCTTGCATGACCAGCTAGCTACCTACCTGTACATACTATAGGTAGGTATGTACCTGTACCTAACTATTGGCATTCCCAAAAGAAATAGTGCATACATGGGAAGTTGGTGAAAACCCTAAAGGAGCTGCGAGCATCTCGTTGGGTGTTCGAAAAAATGAAATGGAGTGGAAATGATATGTTGGATTGAGTTTGTAGTACTGGTAAGTCTTACATGGTAGTTCGGTGCTTTCTATTTGCCTTTCGGCGTCGGAATAATAAGACCTGATCCGATATGATAGATATTGATTAACTTGCAATGCAAGAAAAAGACGGTTTCAAGAATCTTCCTAGGTACATTTTGCCTCGTGTTAGTCGTACAATAGCCCCCGAGTTCTATCAACGTGCACACTGAGTGCTCGCCTTTAAACTTGAAGGTCGATGAGATTACAGAAGTATTACGTCGTTGCTTCAATTTTTGATATACAGTAACAAGAAAGTAAATAGATCTTTTTTGAGGAATTCTAGATTATATGATCATGCCGTGTGAACATATAGATAGATCAAAGTTATTAAGTAGCAAATCATATTACACTGAATAGGCAGCAGATACAATATCTAGTTTTGATAAAATGTTTTTTTTCTTCATTTTTTTCAACGGTAGGGTATCTAGAACTAATATTCAAAATTCCCCCGTGCTATTTCCAACCTCGTTTGTGCAATCCATCGAGTGACTGACTGACCATGAACGGTCCATCTGGACGCTCCCTTCTCCTTTGCGCTTTCCCACATTGGAATCTTTGTTGAAGAGATGATTTTAAGGATAGCCGCCATTGCAATGCGTGCGTGCGATACAGAATATTCCTCCCATTGAATTTCACTGCTTTTCCGGTTCCATCGCTCTTCCACCTCCTTTTCCACAAGATCGCTCTTATTTTCCTCCTCATCACCCAACTTTCTATATTGCCCACTTCCTCCATTTTGGTATATCATCCTCCATCTTCCCCTGCTACCGGTATATTACAAGAAATGTTTAATGTCCCATTATCCGCCCAACAAGGGGACTTTACCCCTTCCTTGCCTGATCCCATCCCATCCGATAATCCAAGCCCCCATCCATCTCTCTTTCCAAGCTGAGCTAAAGCCAAGCCAATCTAGACCCAACCTTAATCCCAGTGATATTTTTTGGGCGCTCCAGCTCCATGCTGCACACAAAACAGAAATACCAGAAAAAGTAAATACATAAGGTAGGTATGAAAGGAAAGAATTCATAGTATGAGTATGAAGATTGTCAAATAAAGCAGTAAACAATACACAAGAATGATAACAATGCTCAAAGGACAGTGAAGATCTCGGATCTCAAGTTCGTATCTTTGAATGATAATAGCCTGCTAAGGAGCGTTGGGGTATAGTAAAAATTCGTTTCGTTCGTAAAGTCGTTAAAAGGGATATTGCATGGCGGGACAGTAGAACCATCAACCGACCAGAATTAAAAACAGGAATAAAAAATATGTTGGCTCGCGAGGGCCAGAAGCTTTTAACAAAAAAATGCTCAATGCTCGATTCGATGGAATTCAAGGTTTCCCTAATCCTACAGGGAATTTTTCAGTGAGGAATCGGAAAAGCTTAGCTTTCTTGCTGGGATTTCGTCGAAGTTGAGCAGTAGCTTGAACCATTGGTCCCACAATATCTTCATCCCCAAGTTGGGGAAATTTTCCTTCGCTGCGAGGATCGTTTAGGGACGGAATCTTGGTCATTACGTTGCTTGAAGAAGCATTGCCAAGGGTGTTGTGTTTCAGGGTAGCGAATGCGTCTGTAGAACTCTGGGCTGTAGTCGCAATTGTGAGTTCATTGTTTTTCATCCACTTTAGATCTATTTGAGCCCATTTTTCCTCAGTCAACTTATAAGTTTTTGAGGTGACTCCATAGTGTTCACCAGTGCGCACAACATGCTTGGTGTAGTTGCAACGCGCGAGATCCCAGTCGGCTCGTAGTTGACGGCAAGCTTCGAGGTCGAAATTCTCAGGAATGTAAGGCTCGGGATGAATGACGAAATTAGCATGGCCAAGCTTGTTCGCCCACTCGTCGTTTTCCTCTGCGATGAGAATGGCCGGGATCTCACAAGAAGGAAGTATGTAATTTGATCTGATTGATGGTCGATGGAAAGATGAAATAGAGGGCTTAGTACTGAGTGGCGGTGATGGCAATCCGGATAATGGGTGTATGCTTATGAAATCGATGGGTGTGTTGGTGCCAGAGAATGGATCACTCGTGTCAGCGACAGATGGTGATTGTAATGGCGATTGCATTTTGAATTGCGCATTGGATGAGATATCGGTCATGAGAGGCGGAAGTAATGGCGTGCCGGCCAATCCTTCATCGAATTCCGATGTACTGCTCTTTGCCTTTTCGATATCGAGGAAGGATGTTGTAGAACTATTATCGCGGCTACCGAAGATACTTCTGGTTGGAGTAAGTGGCAAATGGAGATCAGAACTGTCATCCAGAGGTCTGCGTCCCGAATTTGATATTGATGATGATCTACTGGAAGGAGCTCTTGAAGTTGCATAGTCTCGTTGTGTATCAGAGGATATAGATGCTGCTGATGAGCCCGTGGCTTTCCGGGAACTCCATTTGCGTGCGAAGGAGGGAAACTTGGTACCGAATCGAGATGTAAGTCCATATAGTGGCGTTTCGTTTCCTCTTTTCTTATATCTTGAATTTAAAGAAGATTCCCCATCACTGAAGAATCCGTCGGAAAGATCATAATCAAGGTCTTGATTAGTAGATAATTGAACTGAGCTTTCGGTCATAGATGTATCTCTATGCAAGCAATACAGATCATCGCCTATACCATGAGAGCAAGGATTAGCCTATCGCGTTCAACCAATGGATGTTTGTTTCGCGATGATCAATACCCCGCGTAATCATTAAGGTAGAAAAAAGGTAAACAATGAATATAAATGTAAATATAAATATAAACATCTGAAGGTAGGTAGTTATGAAAGTATGAATGCGACTTGAGACTTACACCAGCAATTGTAAAGTTCATCGCAATCTGGAATATCGTCATCGTCGTCATCGTCTTCAAACATGAAGTCATTCTCCCGTTCGCAACGAGGTTCTTCTTGGACATCGGGTAGTGATCGTTTGCCGGATTTGTTGCTTGTGAATGTCGGTGAGGAAGGACTTTCATAGAGATATTGTGATTCAATTGAAGAAGCTGAACTTGGGTGCCTCATATGGCCGCGTGTAGAGAAAGTTGGTGTAACTGGTGATGGTAGCTCAGATACCGATGAGTTTTGTGTATGAATTGAGCATGAGAGATCCATATCTAATTCTGGCAAACTTTCTCTGGCTTTTCTCTCTGCGATATGGCCAGGAAGGCGAAACGCAGCTAATCCTGTTGGCATTTTTGGGCGTCGACGAGTAAGTAAAAGTTGGAATTTTGGAGGCTGGTCGATGTAGCGACTTATGTCGTAACGATAGTGTACTTCAATCAAAACTGGTGCGAGTTTATAGTGCAATTGACAACATAATATGAAGGTATTCCTTCTCTTTTCTTTTCCGATGAATTGATGTAGCGGTACCGAAGAGATAAATTGCACAAGTAACTTGTTCACAACTTTGGAATCATACGTGGACGTTTTGAAGTTATGCGTTTTCCAATGGACCACGTAGTTAGGTGTATAGGTAGGTGAGTGTGCAGTGGGAGAAATGTATGGATATGAAGGTTGAATGCTTGGTTGGGATTTCTGGATGCGCTGCGATCTTTTCTTTACAAAGCCAATCAGATACTGCTCTACCCAACTTTTCTCATCCAATACTCTCACGTGAAGGATGACTTGAAAAAAACTTGCAGAACTTCGGGGACTATGTAAAACTTACAATGATTGGTCAGTTCGATATTGGATATTTGAATTCAAATGATAGTGATGTTTGACAAGAGGGCGGAGTGATGTATGTGATGTATGTGACGGAATACGACGGTCAAGGGGTTATCGGGGGTGGTTGTTGTTGAGGTCTGACTGGCCAGAATCAGGCCCTGCTGGTCGATAAAGTTGGATGATGAGTGGATTCTGGTGATCTGAGACGGAGAAAACAACAAGTCAGAAGGTTGAAAAGATGGAGATTTGGGAGTCGAAGTAAGAGAAGTCGGAAATCCAAAGGAGAGTGAATGTGAGTGTGGGTGTGAGTGTGCACTATGAGCGAGACCCGTGGGAATGGGATAGTTCTAGATAGGTGGTAGATACCGGTAGTCTTTTGAATTTGTGTTTGTGTGTTTTGATGTGACCCAGTATTTTTTTTCTCATTATTATTATTACTATGTCCCCCGGGGACAGTGGAGTATTTGGAAAGAGGCTAGAGAGAGTGTGGAGCGTAGGAACTTTATTACAAGCTACACAACTTAATCGTATAGTTCGCCTAGTCTCCCCTGACCTACTCAAGGCTCATGTCTGTTCCTTTTATCTTGCAAGGGCATCATTATTATTGATTATTATTCGGAACATTCTCCGTACGGACTACACTCCAAGGTATCTCGTAAAGCCCACTTTTTCGTTCTTTTTTTGCTTTTGAGACACTAAAACTGGCACTGACCGTTGGTCCGTTGCGAACTTGCGTGACTTGCGTCTTTCGTGGCCATAGAACTCACGCGGCAGGAAGCGCTTATAGCTCTACCTGCCTAGCTAGCTTGCTAAAGATGGAAATTTTTAGACAACTTGATTGGATAGATCGTTCCAAATACCAATGGATAAATTAGACACCATGTCAATTTTAGTCTAGAACGTTATGCCCAAAGAGGTAGCTTCAAATCTGCCATAGCTGGAGTCACATGTTACCACATGTCACCATACCTATCCATGGATGTATGTATCGCACTACTCGCTACACATGGATGTCCGTCCCTTTCTCTCTTGTCGGCCTTTTTTCGCTTGCTCGGGGCTGCGCAAGACATTGAGCACCTGGGCACCCCTAACTTCTAAGGGCAAAAACTTAGCGAATTTCTCAACCTACACGGGATACGGGATCTTCATCTTCCATCTTTCAAATAACTTTTTAACATAGTTTCTCCATTTTTTGCAATGTGCTATGTGCACTGTGGATTAATGGAAACACCGATATCGTACGGTATAGGTATGCCGTCGGAACTTCTCTTCTCCATTATTACATATTAAAAAGGTCCAGATTCTTTTTTAACCATAATGAGCGGGTCTGTTAGTTATCCTAGGTAGTCATGGATTCTTTTCAAAATTCCATCCCATCCTTCTTACGACGCCTCCGGTAAGGTTACCGATACTGTATGCTTGTCCAGAATCCCTTGCTCATAAGAATATATTCTATATCTTAGATTCTTAATATGGGAGCATTCGATTCATATTTCCATAATCCTAGCTGATTAAATCGAATATTGGAAAAGGTAAGGTATATTGGACAATAAATACCTGATTTGGGAAATTTGAAGTAAAGAAAATAGTAATAAACTATAATAATAATGGAAGATGGATCCCAACACCTCGGGGAACAAGGGACAAAAACAACAGGTCGGCCTTACTGCCTATTACGTCGATAGCGGTGGGTCGCCTTCCGCCCGTTTCCAACTTTCCATCAGTGGTTGATTCCAATAAAAATATCCCTTTGAAGGTTAGCGTACAGTAAACAAACTACAGTAGTAGTAACAGTACACAGCTTTCCTTTCTTGCATTGATAATACCAGTAGGTTTCTCTCCCTCTCCTCGTTGACTGATCAAATGTTAGGTCATAGGGCTAAGGACAGAAAGCAATGGTTATGGTTGCTCAATTGAGCGGAAATTCATCCATTATCATCAAACTAGCCAATTTTCGGGAGCTAATAACAACACTGCGGATAGAATATTTGAATTCGACTGTAGTCTTTAAGACCTCGGTCTTGGCCGTGGATATTAACTTCTAATCCTTCAAATTGAAAAGCGTTACGCCGCTTACATGGAGAAGGCTCCTCACATCTTACCAGCTTCTTTCCCTTCTCTTCGTAGAGACAGAAGCGATATGCACCTATGAAAAAGTTTAGTCTATGCCTAAAAAATGCGCACCACCTTGATCCCTTGTTGAGTCTAAGCTTTGCC
The DNA here is from genome assembly GCA_025890175.1 of Ciborinia camelliae. NCBI lineage: Eukaryota > Fungi > Ascomycota > Leotiomycetes > Helotiales > Sclerotiniaceae > Ciborinia > Ciborinia camelliae. Next base: position 971,147 of record JANPYM010000010.1, read on the forward strand.
CTGTCAAAGTCCACAGCATTTGAGACAGCCTGGTGCAGGAACCCGACCGTCGATCCAATGATCGAGGGCCATGCCGTTGTTTCTCGTTGTTTCAAGCAACGTGTGTCACCCCTTTTCCCACCCCTACTGTCCGCCTTGCGATTTCATCACATCTGATATCTTGTTCATCAGTATGGAAGCTGTGCCAGGCAATACATTACCGCCCGCCTTGCCTTATCGTCGGTAAAGAGACGCCAGGTGTATGACTTCATTTAGCAAAGGTGTGATTTCTTGTCCTCTCACTATTTATATGGGCAGAGTTTGGGGGGTAACAAAAATCCATCAGTTGTTTGTAAGGTTTCTCCCTTTCTTTGGTCAATCCTCAATAATTGGTTTGCTAAATTATAATCAATCAATCAATCAATCAATCAATCAATCAAGCCGTGCGGAAAAGGAAGGATGCAGATTCCGCGGACTTCTAATTGGCGGATAACCCAATGCTCCGGTCTCCCCACTGGTTATATGCTTGGGACGTTTGGTCCCCCACGGCCAGGAACATAGAAGTTGCCAAAGAACAAAAAAGTGGGAAACTCAATATAAAGCTCTCATTAATCATGATTCATCCTTGGAGGAAGTGGGAAGTGGAAGTAAACAAACCAAACCAAAACAAAACAAAACAAAGTGCACTGTTTACTCCATATGCTTGCCTATGAGGTAATTGATCAATCCCTCGGCACCGTAATAATATCCGTTGATATGATCTCGCATCTAATGAGGAGTACAGCATCCTCAACAACAACCTCAGGTTCCAATTTGCATCTGATGAAGTTTTTCGGTGCCATCGTGTCTTCGGATATCAAGGTGGACAACTCGGAAAGCCTTGGAAACCTCTAACATCCTACACAAATACCTACAGGTGTTAATAATAACTGCCGTCCACACGAATGAGTACTTCCAAATGTATTATGATTCATGAAGAGCTTTGGAATAATTGTGCTGGCCTGGGTGTTTCAACTTTCTGGTGGAGCTCTCAGAGTCTCAGGCCGTTCAAAAACGTGGATCATTTTCGGTGATGGGTCGGATCGGCGTGGTCCAGAGTCCAGACACCCAACCTCCTGATTTTAGCCAGTACTCGCGTGGAGTGCCCTGTCGCACCGTCACCAAAACCAACACCTAAAAAGTTCTTTCAAGAGAGTAAATCTAAAGTAAAAAGAAATACGGTGGAAGTCGCAATCTGTAAGCTTTCCACACAAATGATTTGCTATACAAAATATCATGTTAAATTATAATCAAAAGTTCCGCATTACATCACATCAACGAGCAATGTTCAACGTCGTAACTTGGAAATCTAAATCTTGTCGAGGCGAAAGACAAATACCGGCATACTATTGTAACGTTGCTGCAGCTCATCATTGTCGCCAATCGGGCGAAGCAAATTTGTGAGTTCACGAGGGACAATATTAGGATAAATGTACATATTCTTCGGATGATATTCACTGCCATGTGAAATATGCCACGTTCGTGCACTCGGGTCTTTATCAAGATCATTGAGTGATTCTCAGGTCCAATGTTGAATCCAAATTTCTCGTTGGGCTTCGCTTCCCTCGAACTTTTGATCTCAGCATTAAACATACAGGGGAAGAAAGGACAATGCAGTGAGACGTACCTTGAATGGTACTTCTATAATATCTTGGAACCCTTCGGTCAATTCTGGTCGTTGATACCTCGAATTAAAGCTTGTGAAGGCCAATTTAGGGAGTATCTTTCTCTTTTCCGGGTTCATCTGTATCGGATTAGAATGTTATGATTCAGGAAAGACGACATAAAGCCTTGTCGCCAATGATCAAGATAATTCATTAGAGTGAAGAAAGACATACAATTTCATTCAAGGCTCGCACAGCATCGTTGTGTTCGCATACTTGTACACTTGTTAAGAAATGAACACAACGGATCGGTACGGAATGCTTGGCAGCCAATGCGATCCATTTGCTTCGAACATCTCGATCTGCATTGGTATTGTCTAGAAGATATCAGTTTTGCTGTCGTTGTAGGAATGCAGTGCAAGCTCAACTACTCACCCACAACCACAGACTTCCCCTCATCTAAGTATTGTCCAGCAACTTTGAAACATTTATCTCGCTGGTCGGATGTTAGCCTATCTTCTGTAATCGCTGGCAAACGCTGCACATACTGTTTTGAGAATGTCTTGGTTTACCCTGGCATAACCAAGGGGTTCCAATTGCTTCCAATAAAATGTAGATTTTCCAGCACCAGGACTACCACAGAGAATGACTACGTCTGTCGGATTGTCTTTTTTGTAATTTAGAGACACTAAAGCTATGTCAGACACAAATCATCTACGGGCAAAGCTTGATAATCCCAAACCTGTAGTGTTTCCAGAGCTGTAATCTCGTGGCTCGAATGTGCGAGTGAATGGTCTTGGTGTTTCTTTGAGAAAGTATTCTTCGGGTGTATAGAATTTGACTCCGACATTTTCAGCGAAATTCCTGCTAAGTATTAACGATCAATACAACATCGAGTTCCGGATGACATTACCGATCCGAGCAAGAAAAGTCCTTCGATTGTCCAGTACTTGCGTGGCGTCCGGCAGCATCTCCAACAAAGATGGATTCTTGAAGATCGAGGTCACCTGGAAGGTGAATGTCGTAGTCTTCAAGTAGTTCCTTCCACATGCCCGTTCGTGGCTTTCGATAGATGTCCTTCTCCGTTGCTGCATAAATGCTCACTGGGATATCAAGATGGTTGAAGACCGCAGAAACTTTCGTCTTGAACTCCGCCAGTCGAACTTTGGGGGATTTGGGGTCCGTTTTGAGTGAAATGCCAGCCTGGTTGCTGATCACAACGACACGAAAACTGTAGAACATTCAGCATTTCGGAACCATATACGAGGTAATGTGTTACCAACCCATCCTCCAAGTACAGTTTTCTAAGAGTACCAGGAACCGATGCGTGCCACCACTTCCAATCTTGACCGTTACTAGAGTGCCTCTTGCCAGATGATGTTTGTATGAGAGTTGAGTCCTATTGTGAGTGGTCAGGAAGTTACCCTAGATATTGCAAAGCCCATACTCACGAAATCAAAAGCAGCAACTTTGTTTCTTTTTAAATTGCGTGATAGTACCTCCTTGGCTGAGCTGTTTGATGGCTCGAATTTTCCAACTAAAAGCGTACTTGGTGTATCATCATTTGGTGCGCGTTCTTGCCAGGAAATTTTTTCGGGTGGCTTTTGTGATGTAGGCGTAAAAAACGATGCAACAGCAGTCTCTGGAGCTTAGTTCAGTTATTATTCCTCAAAAAATTCTTGTGAAGCTTACGCGTTGTCGTGGACTGTACTTTGCGACGCAGTGGTGGAGGTGATATTGGGCGATCAGTACTTGACTTTCTCTTCTGCGCTTTACCAGGGCTTGCCATAACTCTCCAAATGTATCTCAAGACAGGTACTTGAGCATACGCTCTTGAAATCACGGCCAGCTTGAAAATGAGTATATTCCTGATGTTTCTGATAATTTTGTCGTTAAAGTATAAAAGTTTTTGGTCGGGCGTTCCAGTTGCGCGAGGTAATCACGAAAATCACGTGTCAGATGAGAGACTTCCATTCCAGACAAAGCAATCGCCATACTCTTCTCGTCTCTTCTCTTCTACACACATCCTACAGCACATGTTGTTAAAAATCCCGAATAAGATCCCTTCTTTTTGTGTGTGAGAGGTTATGCCTTTCATTCCTTAATACATTGTGTCTAGTTCGCCTCCCTCATATTTCTTCATATGGTTTGCAGTCATGGTTTCGTGCATCTAGGTTGCTCTGCAAACCCTTGAACCTCTTATCCAGAAAGATAAAGACACAGTACTTTCGAATGGTTCTCCGCTCTATCATAGATTGTCAAGACTCTCCTTTGCATCGGTATGCTGAGGATCTACATGCGGCATCGTTAATGGTGCGAAAGTTTCACTGCACAAGTATTCATGGAAATGCGTTAGATTCCTGTACCAACCAGGGATCATTTGGCATGGTTCGAGGCCGAACAGCGGCTATCATTATTGAAGATGACTCAACAGGCCGCATATCTGAAGAAGTGGTGTGCAAGTAATGCATCGTGTTCAATCCACTGCATACATACTAGTGAGAGGTACCAGGCGCTACTTCATTATCTCTGCCACTTGTTATTTCAACTATCTATATTACAGTGCTCTTCTGGCCTTTCTTGTTCATATATCCTTTTGATCTTTAGATCAGTGGAGGCTGTGCCAACATGATTTTGTAACGGGAATTTCCTGTCGATCTTATGACGTGTCTTTTCCTTGGACACAAATGACGGTCTAATATATCCATTGGCTTGGTATCTTCTCCATTCCAGCCGTCCATCTGGTCCATCATTCCGCGAGCCAGCGAAGTAGTTATGTGGCATCCAATCATCCACCTGAATCCATTGCAAAGCACAATCATTCGCTTGCCCCATCGTCCATCCATACCCCAATCGGTCGGTATCGAAAATAGCATCCGTCCCGTCCTCCTGTATTGAATATGACCCAACAATTTGGTGGCCATTCAGGGTCCATGAATGCCTCGGAAACCACAATGGTCACGCTCGACAAGTCACTGAAGCTCGGAGCATGTTCGGTGATAGCATGCTCAGCCGGCGGTAGTTGGTTGTTTCCTAATTCCGAGATAGCTTCGAGTCGGATAAGTTTGTACCAGAGTACTCGAAATCGGAATTCTCATACAAATGTGTTGACCTGATATTCCGAAGCACTCCGCTGAGTCTGTGGATGAAGGCCCTTTTTAAATATTTGTAATAAGACGACCTTTTTCGAAATTCTCGGTGGGGCGTTTTCTATAACGACGGAGGAAGAAGTGAGATTGCCTATCAAGTGCAGGTACCGTCTTTCACACGGGGTTTTCTGCTATTCAGCAGCATGTGAATGTAAGTATATAATTTATAAAAGTATAACATTCACATCAAATATTCTTTATGGTATTGTAGAAAGTCGAATGTGGCTTCACAATAACAAAGCAATATATTTCCGCTGGCGCCGCTATTTTCTGTTTTTATTCATGCAACTACAGTATTCGGGATTTCAATCGCTTTGGAACGGTCACTCCCGTCACCAACACATGAAATGTGCGCTCCGCATTCACATTATGCTTGCTTGGTCTTCGATTCCTTTTCTATGAATCCGTGAAGGTACAGATATTCACGTTTGTTGCCTGGGCCATGAGAATCTTCGGAGAAGGATCTAGTTCCCTCTGGCCTCACACTTGTCATTAAGATTCAAGTTTTTATTTGGCACTATGCTTATTCTTACACCTCCAGATGTTTTCCGACAAGTTCTTCATGAAGAATACTTCTACTGCGTTGCCATTTTTTGCCCGAGGTGGTGAATCCTGCACCGAGTGACTTAACTCTGTTCATTATCTCACACCGCAAATGCTTTTCTCTAGTATCTTTGCTTAGTAGAAAAGCGGCCAGTTACTGATAGTTTTCCATTCTGGGCATTTACAGTATAGCCGTCAGTCTTGCGATGGCAGGTGGTGTGTAGAAGTTTAATTTGAGAGTTCCATTGCGGCAATCGTAGTAGTACAAGATTACTTGCTTATGTGAGATGGCGAATGAGTGGCTGCTTTATTGAATGAAGTCTTTGGACTCTTTGACGCATCGTATATTTTACTTAAGTATATCTGGCATGTGCGTTGCAACCCCCAATCATTAGTATTCTAACAAGGCATACATCTACGCCTTCGCTTTCCCCTTATTAGCCTTGTCAGACCTCTCGCTCTCTTGGTCTGCCTCTGGGATTGTGTCGGGAAGCTCTCGAACCTCCAAAGTAAACATCCACCCATCGCTGTCTTCCCACGACCATATTTGGCCCACCATGTCCCGAAAACCAACCGTTGTAATACAGTAAGTCTTTTCACCTTGGTAGTGATTCCGAATTAAACGAAGAAACGTTTCCTGTGCCGCAAGTCCTAAAGCATGTCTTTTTGAAAAATCATTTTCGTTGGGACATTCCCATATACCGATGGATCCTGCTTCATGTGTTTCTGGGGTCTGTTCCTCATAAGATCTGCGGCGTAATGTTACTCCGTAGATCTTGAGTATTGAAGCCCCATCTAGGCAATTAGGTCCGTCCTCGGCAGTAGTTCCTTTTGGGTATACCGCAATTAGAGAGTCAACCTTATTTGTGTGGTTGGCGACGTTGTCGGATGACTGCTCTGCATTGTTACCAGTGCTGCTGGATGACTTATATTTTGGAAGAAGAGGTTGAAAGATGCCAGATGCTTTATCTCCTTGTATCCATTGAACTACCCTGGAATATACAGCTTTAGATGAGCCAGAGGATGACATGTTGTACTCTTGTTGCTGGTATCAACCTAGTGATGATTCAAAGTGTAAAGTACTTTATGCCGTGTATGTATATGATGATCCTTGATTCCTATAAAACTATGCTAAGGTGGATCTCTTATATAGAGGATGTTGCGGTACTAGTTCGTACACTAGTCCAACCCGTACGGCTCGTACGACCCCTATGTACGATCACATGATTGTGCCGAATCAGAAGCAGTAGATTTAATTCAACAGTCTGAATTTTATTGTAAATATTAATTATACTGGGTTGAGGATAAAACAAGGAAGCTAAAGGTGGAGGGCTCGGTTTGCTGGATAGGAAACATAAAAATATCTTTCAAATAGGCTGTGTTGATCATCGTGTACAACATAAAATCGGCACATTTAATAAGCCAGGAGCTATTGCAAGTATGAGAAATGTGAATGGCCACGTCTTTGCAGTATGGGACTATTATAGTGACTGATATTAAGGCTCTTTATGTTACACCAAATAAATAGCCGTACTACTTACGGCAATACATAATTACTAGCTTTATTATATAACACTGAAATTCTATACATTTCTATATATTTTTGATTGGGATCGATCTTATTTTGAGTGGAATATGATAGATAGTAATAAATCAAATTCCAGTCTTGCAATAGATGTTTTATGATATTTAATAATTTTAGTGATATAGAATCCAATACTATATATTGAAATACGTATAGAAATACGTGTATACTACATGTATCAAAGGAAGGAGCGAGCAATGAATGGCTCGAGCGGTATGAACCAGAATGCTATGACACCTCCTATTTTCCAAATCAACCTCGTGTGATGATGCTTCGGATGTGCGTGACTGCTACAATAACATACAACAAACCAAATCAGAAATAACACTAATCATCACAACTTTGTAGATATGATTGTTACGGCTGATATTCCGAATGATTTGATGCAATGAAAAGAATACGGCAATACGCTATTGGTACCTCGAGACGAAGATCGCGGCGTAGCTGATTCATCGACCAGTACCTATTTACCATAGTAGAAGAAGTTCTGACTCTGTGGCCATTGTTCTCTACCATAAGATAACCCATATTACACTAACTCCCATCCACCAATTCAGTTCATATATAAAGAAACCCCTCTTTGATCATGGAAGCTGTCTCATCTCTTCTACTATCTACCTTCAAAGTACGGATCTTTTAGTTATGCTGATACGGATGACATATATATCTATGAGAATCCAAACCAACCAATTCTCTCTCCCTTATTCAAAATCTTGAATATCCATCCCCCATCTCTCAAATGAGTGGGGAATGAAATGCAATAAAATGTTGTAAGTCTTACATAAATACCATTCTCCTAACATACTTCATTTTTTAACATCTCTTCCCAGAGATCCAAACTTTTATTACCTAGCAATAGGTAGCTACCTAGATACCCACTTAGATTTATATTTATATTCAATATATAGAAGACATATATACCAACTTATCTAATCATCCATAACCTTACCACTCAACCAAAAAGTAAAACCCCTAGCCACATCACCACATCACCACACCGAGAGGATGAGGATATCGAAGAAGAGACGAGTGGACAAACAAGCCAGGAGTGAGAACATTCCAACAACGTCTTCAGGTGCCAGATAAGGTATATCCAAGGACCAAGATAGAGACAAGAAATGCATCTCATCAACTCAATAAACTTGCCCATATTTTCCGCACAGGTCTGGATGTTCGAAGAAGAAGAAGAATTTTGAGTGACTGAAACCTTCTGGATGGGTGGATAAACATTCCCAAGGAGCCCTGGAAGTGTTTTTTCATAGTGGACTTGAGTATTTTCTAGGATTATACACTGGGCTTTCCGTCCTTTCTGATATGACAAAGAACTAAAGGTTTAAAAGGTGCCGGGGCGTTGAAAGCAATCGGGGTATTGAAATGAGATGGGACATTGAGAGGGTTGAACATTGAGAGGAGCTTGAACATTAGAAAGAGAACATTGAAAGCAGCTGGGACGTTAAAAGCAATTGAAACATTGACTTCATTTATCACGAACCTTCACAAGTAAAAAAAAGCAGAATTTAAAATTTAATACTTCATTTTTTCATTTATCATTACTAATAATACTAATTTAATAATACTAATGCCAATCTGCGTCTAATCGCAGTCTAATCGCAGTCGTGGTTCCCAAGTTTCATACCATTCGTTTTTATCATCCAGCTCATTCTAATTTGTAATAACCTTAACTCCTTGAAGCAACAATCCAAAGATTAATCCCCTTGCAATATCTTCACGTTGTAAACAATCAAAAACCTTTCCCAACGCCTCTCCCGTAGCAGCTTGTCCCATAACGCCCGTCAAGGCAAGCGGCATTCCCCTTTCCAGCAACAACTTCCTCGCCTTGATCTTCAATTTCTCCTTATCCTCCGAACTCATCTCCGCAGGCCAGGTCTTCAACTCAACTTCTGTGGGTAAAGCATTCTCTCTCAATTTTTGCAGGGAGGAGGCGATGCCCTCATCGGAAGTATAGGCTGCAATGAAAGAATCTTGCATGAGTTCTTGGATGGAGGATAGGGAAGGGTTGCCTGGACGGAGGAGGAATGTTTTTGCAGCGGTGAGAAGGGTGCGTCGAATGCTCCAGGCGGAGGATAGGGTATAGAGTGCCGTTATGACGGCAAACATGAGTTCAACTGCTACTTTTGTTTCTTCCTCGCTTAGCGGTACAGCCTCTTTATTGGGCTTTTTGGTAATAGGTTGACCTGCTACGTCTTCTGAGATAACTGGAGCTTTTGGGTCTTTTGGCTCTTCTGGGGCGGCTGCTGGGACTTCCGAGACAGCTGGAGCTTTTGGAGCTGCTACCTCAGAAAGTTGTCCATCTTCAAAGGGTTGTTGCGCGGATTGGGAAGAGGTATTGGTGCTCGTGGATGTTCGTGGTGTTCCGCTATTATCAGCCAGTACTTGGTATGATGACCTGTCGATTGGGGAAGTATAATCGTCGGGCATCTCGGTAGGTGGTGGTGGCAAGCGTAATTCCTCGGAATCCTTCATCATTGGTGATGAAAATGGCGTTCCTCCAATCGATGGCGCTTGGCTTGGCTCACGACTGTGTGCTGGGCTATATGTTGCGCTGATCTCACTGCTTACAGAAGATCCTCTGGTTCTGATTCCAGATTCTTCTACAGCTCCTGGAATAGACCCACGACTGAGCTTCCGTCCGAGGGATGCAGTTTTTCCGGGGTGTGAAATAATGGAAGCTGCTTTTGAGCCCTCCTCGCTCAACCCTCCTTTTGTTTCAAAAAATGATCCATTCGATGAATTCACACTGTCCACTCTTGGAAGCACCGATGTTGAAAAGCGATTTTGGGATTTCAAGCTGCTTTGGCTAGACTTTTTCTGTCCTAGTGATCCTATATTGCTGAAAACACCGGTAACACCAGCAGCTGCCCCCTTTGATGCAGTTTTAAGTGGATCAAACATGCCTTTGCCAATATTCTCGAGGGATGATGTAGGCCAACCAAAGCCAGCTTTTGAAATTGGCGCTGGCATGTTTCCTTGATCCTTCTCTAGGAAGCGTTTCATCCCCTCGCTTTCAGCAAGAGTTTGATGAATAAGAGCATCTTTCAAATATCGCTCTAACTCGCCGCGTAAAGATGGTTTGGTGTGGGCTTTCCACTTTGGCAAATCTTTATGTTGCTCAATGAATGCCATAGCACCCGAAACCTTAGCAATTCGTCCTAGTACTTCATGCAACGTCTCAAAATCCGTATATCTTCGGACAATCATCCATCCAGGATGCATTGATGATTCTGGTTCAATTTGAACCATATAATCGATTATAGGTTTGCTCTTGATCCTTCCTTTATCGGAAGCAATCGAGTCATCATATATAATAATATTTGCGTTATGCAGGGTCAAAGAAACTGTCTTTCTTCGTTGAGATGAGGTCTCATTTGGTTGTAACGCGGCGGCAGTGGGTGGTACAATCTGATCAAAGCTCGTGAAAGAGGTCGTAGTTTGTGTTGTAGGTGATATGGGTTGCTTTAAATCAGGAGATATAGATCTACCATTTATATCAGATCCGGATAGGGAAGGTCTCGAATCTGTGATGGGGGTGTGGGTCGGAATGTCGTTTGTCGACGACACAAGGGTCGATTCCGGTTGTATATTTTCTTTGGTGTTTTCATCACCAAGGACTCTATTCTCTTCGTCCTTGGTATCACCAATATTTGCAAGTCTTCTTGCATCCTCTTCGGCGATCAACATGCTAAGTCTCTTGGCTTCAGCCATGGCTTCATTTGTGGCCTCTTCATCCGATACTCGCCTTTGATGTCCTTGCCTCTTGGGAGAGCTGGTTAAACTAACGTTTCCAACATTTCCGTCAATATCGGAAAATGGGTCGTGGATGTTTCTTCGGTCCATGGCTTCATCGATTGCTTGTCCCAATCCAGGTTCTCCATCTTCCAAGAGGTATACAATCCATCCGTTGATGAACTCCGGCTTGGAACAACTTTTAAGGGTCATCTCTAAGACAACTCCCGCTAACATCTCCCTCAAAAATATCCTGGCCGGTCCGGACTCATAAACCGACTTTTCCAGGAAGCTTTGTAAGATATCATCCGCTGCCATTTTAAACTTCTTCATCTGTTGTTTTTCATTCATGAGAATCGCCAAATTGCTATTTGGATTCGCAGTCAGATAAGTGGCTACCATTTCTCCGGCGGGCCTGTTTGTTCCTAGAGTCGCAGACGTTGCATTTGCCAGCTCATTGAGAAAGACGATGGTAATGGAGGAGGAATTTGTAAGGAAATCGAGAAAGCTGTCAGCAGGTCGCTTCCTGGACAGACGCTGAGACATTGATAGGATGAATCTCGTCAGAGTCAATCGGGAAGCCATGACGAAAGTTTGATCGCTTGGTAGTATAGGACTGTACCAATGTTTGACATAATCTCGAATAATGGCATCAACCAAGTCGTTCAAAGCAGTGGCAGTTTTAGGTCGGAAACCCTCGAAATTGGCTCCCAATAGCAAACTATCCTCGACCGATTCGTGCTCGACGGCCTCATCAACCTTGACCGGACAAGGGACAACATCGAGTGCCTTTCGATCGATCCATGTCGCATGTAGAATTACGCCGCCTAAAGCCGACAGTAGAATAACTGCCAATCCATCCAATAGTATATATGCGCTGAATACCATGGCAAGAGCAATCAAGATAAGTTGCTCGTTCGAGGCTTGTGAAAGTAGTCGCAAGATTCGGGAAGGTACGTCCTCCTCGATCGCAGCTTCTGCAACCTTGGACTCATTGTTTGAGTCCATTGTAATGTCCCAAAATGGTGTAATGACCCAGACTGTTGTGATGTATGAAACTTTTGTAATGTAAGAAGTCGTTGAAACGGTCGAAGCTGCTATAATGTTCGAAGTTGTTGTAATGAATCAATAAGAGAGAGAGAGAGAGAGCGTTGGAGGAATGTCATACCGTCATTGCTCTGGGTAATTTTAGCGTGTCTTCAATTCGAATAGCTTCATGTACTAGGGAGATACTAGGAAGGTAACTAACAAGGTACTAGCAGAAGGTCTAAAGCCAAAAAGAGCAACGGGATGGTAGATCAATAACATTTCAGAGGTATAATTCTATTTTGAACAATGAAATGTTGATTTTCGCTATTTTGTCCCGTACCTTTTTTTTTTCTTTCCGCGAATTTTGAGGCTGAGTTGAAACACATATGACAGACAATGAACTTACGGTCCAAGCATCCAAGCATCCATCCACGATTCCACCACGCAAGCGAGCAACCAGCATGATTCAAATGTAGATAGGTATACTTACAGTCTAGGGACGATATCGAGGGTTTATTACTGTGGAAACCCATTGATATCAAAATAAAAATGCCCCCAAATACCTACCTATTTGGCGGTAGGTGGTAGGTAGTGATAGTGATAGTGATAGTGATAGTGGTCTGGTAGTTGTAGTGAATCATGATTCTTCGTGATAATGTCCGTTGTGTCCGTTGTGTCCATTGGTAAAACCTCTTGGAAAGCTTGAGCTTGAAAGTTGAGTCCCGTCCCAGGTTGTAATCGAGGCTCTCATAGATCACTTCCAAGGTTCCCGGTCTCTCAAGGTTCTCTCCCGTGAGTTCCGTCCCATCCAGTCCAGCTCCAGGGCTTCTCGTATAATAATAGGTAGATAGGTAAGTAGGGACCTAGGTATGTTATGTAATCACCCCTGAGTCAATTTACGCGCAAACGCGAAATCTTATCTTATCTTAGGTGGCTTTATTTTTTTATTTCTTTACAAACGCGTCAACCAGATTCAATATCTATCAAAACGATACCCTACCCAACCTAGCTAGCAATGGAATAAAATACAAATGATAACAGTACAAACAAACAAATAAATAAACAAACACACACACACACACACACACACACCATGAAACAGTTTCTATTTCCTTTCCTTTGAATGAAAAGATCAAACAAAAAACTTATTAATTACTTATTTGTATATTACCTACTCTACTCTCATTTCCTTCATTTCTCCAGATAATCTCATCTCATCTCCTTCCCTTAAACCTTCCTTCCAGCTAACCCTCCACTTCCACCTCAAGAAATCAAATCCATCAACCACAAATTATATCGAACGAAACTCAACATTCTTTTCTCCCTCTATCCAATTCGATTCTAAACGCTCAACCCACAAGTACCTCTTCTCCACATCAAAATGACAAAACGAACTCGCGCTGAACCCGCCGAGACCTACAATTCCGACGGTGGTTTTGTATCCGACGATGATGGCGCTGTCCGCAAGGTGAGCTCTTTCATTCATTCCGATCACAATCATCTTCACACCCCCTCTCTTTCTCTTTCTATCATCGCACAAATCCAATGCCACATCTTGACCCTTTCTATCCTTTCCCCCACGCATCCCTCAAATACAAACCTGCTAACACCCCCCCCTCCCAGTCCAAGAAATCCAAACCCACCACCGTCTCCAAACCCACCTCTTCCTCCTCCTCGGTGACTCCCTCATGGGACCTCTCTACCGGCAAAACACCCCGCAAAATCGAGCTCTCGGAATTCAAAGGTCAAACACTCATAAACATCCGCGAGTTCTACGAGAAAGACGGGAAGGCTCTGCCCGGAAAGAAGGTCTGTCTTGTCTATTTCATTTTCCCGTTGTACCACTTTTACACTTGATGCACATATAGAATATGGAGAGAAGACGAGGGAGAGAAAGAAAGAAAGAAAGGGAAAGCAAGCTGACGTGTGATAAATAGGGTATCTCCCTAACGGTCGACCAATACAAAAACCTACTCCAATTCATCCCGCAAATCAACTCGAGCCTGAAGAAAATGGGCGTTGACGTTGGTCCTATTGGTCCCGAGGAGGAGGAAGAAGAAGAAGTTGAGGAAAGGGACGAGTTGGGTCACGACTCAGAAGAGGCTGTAGAAACTGACTCGGAAGCCGACAAGAAATCCAAGAACAAGAAGAAGGACAAGAAAGTCAAGCCAGCAGCTCAAAAAGGCAAGAAGGGCAAGAAAGCAAACATTGAAGTTACGAGTGATGAGGAAGAGTAAAGAGTTCGAATTCGTTCTCATGGGGATTTGGGGGAGAGGGGCTCTTTGAAAGAAGCTAGCTTTGTGGAATTTTCGGCGAGGGATTGATATCTGCAGATGTATATTGTGGCGACGGGAGCCTCGGAATTGTCGTTGCAGATTTGCTCATGTGTCTGTTATTTACCTTGATCTCCTTTACATGCGAGAAAAGAATACAGTGTACGAAGGGCGTATCTTGCTATTAGCGAGCCGAGAATCTTCAAAGTTGTGAAATTTGGAGCTTGTTTCAAGACGAACGGGATTATCTTTCGGTGGAGATAATTGGCGAGAAAACACGACGTTATGGCCTTGATGAAAATTCAATAATACCAATCAATTTTATGTACCAGAATCAATTAATGATGCGGGAGGCCCTCTCATTTGCGCTCTGCTCGTGTATCTCATAACCCCCAAGCCTTCCCACTACCCACCGTCTCATCGCCCCCTTTCAGAAAGCAACAAAAACTTCACGATTGCCAACTCCCACTAACCGTCACACTCGTCGCACAACCAACCGGAACCGTATAACTCCTATCCGGATCCGCCTCCCAAGTAACCGTCCCATCACCCGCGACATTAATAAACTTATAACTAAACGACGTTCCGGCCGGTAAACTAACCGTAACGCTCCACAACGGATTACTAGCCGTATATTGACTCGCGCTCAACGCAATCGCCGATGCCGGTGCCCAAGATCCGAGTTGGGAAATGGAACCGGCGAGCTTGATGGTTTGCCCAAAGGTCGTGGTGACGAGCTCGTTGAACGTGACGGCGATGGAGGTGGCCGTTGCGCAGGGGGAGGTCGTGAAGGTTGTCGAAGTCGTGGTTTGGGTGGCGCTAGTGCTGGTTGGGGGAACGCTTCCTCCTCCGCCGGGAGTTTGGGATGCGGGGAATGAGGTGGCGGTTGCGGTGGAATAGGTGCCGATGGCTGAGGTAGCGGAGCAAGTACCAGGAACGCTGGAAGCGGATGGTTCGCCCCATGAGTATGGGACGACGCCTGCACGGCGAGCGGCTGTTGTTAGGAAGGCCGCATAGGACCATGTGAGGTCGTAGGCTGAGAGTGGCTCTCCTCCTACTTTGTTAAATTGTTCGGAGAGGGAACCATTGGCTTGTGCGTAAGTTGCGATGATGTTTACATAGCCATCAGCATATGTTTTGATTTCGTTGTATAGAGCTGTGTAGGTTGTTGTTGAAGACGTGTAAGTTCCGGTTGTGATGGAAGAGCTGAAGTCTCTGAAGAATGCTAGGGAGGTGGAGGTCACAGTGATGAAACCTTGCCGATCCCAGGTGTATAATGCATCGTAAAGTTGCTCGGCGGCAGCAAGAGTATTGAGGTACCAAGGGTTGCCACCGTAGTATGAATCTTCCGAATAACGTCCAATAGAAACTGCAACCCCTGGACCGATTCCAGAGTTGAGAGTATACACAGATCTGAAAGAATCGGTGACAACTTTATGGTTGGCCAAAGCACGATCTGAGCAAGGTTGGAATGTAGTAGCATCACAGGCAGCAGTAGGGTCAAAGGTCTGAATCGAACTCAAGATACTATTCGCATCTTTTCCTGTTCGTCCGTTGTATTGATTGATATTGGAAACGATATAGCCTGAGGATGAACTCCAGAAACTTTGCAGGAAGCAAAGAACTTGTGGGGCTCTATGGAATGGATTAGGACTTATGTTTTTGAATCTTTCGTACGAGTGTGCTTACTGGGAATCACAATAGGTACAACTTTGACCAATCTGGGCGGCCAATGCACTGCCTTCAACAAGTGCACGATGTTGAGCGGCTACAGTGAAGAAACTTGACCCTTGAACCTCTTCCCAAAGATCAAAGCCAGTTTGGTTCCCTGTTGCATTTAGTAAGTACAAAGCGACACGAAAAGAAACTCATGTATTGAGACCAATCCAGGTTTCTGTCTCTTTTATATAAACCACTGAAAAACTTACAATATTGAGTAACATATGACAGATCATTTCTGATGATTGGCCAAACGATGTTTTGTACAGTAGAAGTATAACCATTGGCGATTAACCATTTTGAATAGGTAATCATAGCAGTAGCCCGTAAGGCAGGCCCATCCCGTTGAGGTCTTCCCCAAGACCCTTACAGTTCACATGTCAGTAAACATCATAAAAAGAATGTTCGACTGTTCTGACCTGTGAATGCTGTTTTATCCGTATTAAACTTGGGTTCGCCCAAACCGCCGGATGACAAACTGCCAGAGGGGTTTGATACGGTTTGAAGTCCAGCTTGAGCACTGATATAGTTTTCAATCTCCTGTTGAAGTGATGCAGAATAGTCGTTACTGATGAATGTATCAACAAGTACCTTGAACACCAATGCAGAGTCTCGAGTCCAGGTATAGAAATCTGTTGAAGAATCAAAATTTCATCCATTTCAATAACAGACCAGAAAATACCAACAATCTGGATTTGTCTTGTCCGGTGAAGCCACCACAATTCCCGAAGCTGCTCCTGAAGCACAAGCTCCATCTGAGCCAATGTTACACAAAAGATTTCTCAAAGCAATTGGACTTTCAGTGGCAATGAAAGAATCCACCGAACGTTTTAATATTTCGGCATTGTGTTTTTCAAGTCGACTAGGACCAGAAAAAGCATATATAGTTTGGAGGGCAAGACTGCCAACCAACAGTAGAGGAGTAAATGTATGCATAATAGGTTTAACGGTATCAAGAACGAGAGTGCTATTGAAATTGCTGATAGAGTTGAGGGAGGTAAGAGCGGAAAGCAAAGAGGAAGCCATCGCTATTTATATTAAAGAGAGTATTTCTACCTCTCGGCTTTTGTCAGGGGATGAAACTATGTAGGACCTAGATACGAGGTAGCTTGATATATCCAAAGTGGCGGGGGGATTTTAGGATAGCGTGGATGATAGGTTGGTTGTTGAGTTAAGGTAGTATTGTAAGAATGCCTTTTTTATATGTAAGGATGCCTTTTTGTATGTGTATATGGATCTATATTCTGCAGGTAAGGTCGTAAAGTCGTAGGGTCCGGAGGCAGTCACGATTGATAGGTGATAGGCCCAGTACGGAGGTAGAACCTTTTTAAGATTTTCAGGTGCGACTTTGTGATCCTTACCCATACCATGAAGTTGGATATCTAGGTAGGTAGGTACTGGTAATTAAAATTCCTTGATGTTTTCACGAGAAAAAAGTTAGACTGTGATGAGCTACAATAGGACATCTTGACTGTTCATTGGCACACATGAAAAGTGGCCCCTTGAAGGTTGCGCTTGAGGTCCCAGTCGTGTCTAGATATGATTGATTGTTGATTGTACCTACCCGACCTACCTAATAGGTGGTAGTTATATTGGTTTTTGAGACAGACGGGACGGCCATATCAAGGTATATCTCTCTCCAGCTACCTAGAGACCTACCTACCTAGGGTATAGGTAGGTAGAGTAATGACAGCAAGAAACATACTAGGTATTCTTATTAAAGATCTCAGCAATATGATGAAGGTGCGTATATCCTCATAATATTCATGCAGGTGGTCATATTATATTATTGACCCCGCAGACAAAATCCCATGGACCAAATGGAAGATTCCCAGGTTCGGGAATCGCTACAAGTAGTCCGGGGTCCCCACACACATGACATTCTTTATCTAATCGGACCGTTCCGCCACAGCCGGAATTGTGTAGATGGAAATATCCTTACTGCAGGTGGTTTGTTCCTGTGTTGTGTTCTCGGTACCTACCTACTACCTAGGTATATCTTAGGTACCTACTGTATAATAAGTAGGTATCTATCTAACCTCAAGATACTGCGCAGCTCCAGCCTCCTTGACCTACCTAGGTACCTAAGCACCAAACGGCTAGAGAGATCGGGTCCTTGAGTCTCGACCTATATCGACATGAGGTAGAGAATAGCGGGACCTCGCTACCTATGTACTATCAAGGTATGCTGTGAGACAGCCTCAGATATGGCCATCGGATAAGCAAGTACATCGGGGTTGATGTTGATGTTGATGTACGGAAACTTTTATGTCAAACCGAAAACCCTACATTGGCTGTCCATCAGGGTATATAGTATATACTCCGCAATGAGGTATATTCTGCATGCAAGGCTGATCCACTACCGTTTGAGTAAACCATTCCATCGCTGTTCTTACTAGGTAGGTAAGAAAGTAGTCATATTAAACATCATGCAACCCATGCAGGTCCAGCTTCCAATCTCACCTGGGCAGGATGGCGGGGAATCAACCCAGCTATGAAAATCTCGGGCGCCAGGTCAAGAGCATACAGGTATGGAATTCCGTCGCATGCTATGTAATGCTTCACTAGTTCACATGAATTGAACGGAAGAAAGTGGTGATGAATAGCAATCAATCATTTATCAGGTCTTCTCTCTACAGGAGAGGAACTATGGAAATATATCTCTCATCTTTATAATACTCAACTTGAGAGCGTTGCGACGGTCTACTATTGGAAATTTATTCTAACGGATCAACGACCAATTGAGGACGGTGTCCCTATGTCCCTTCTCTTCGCAAATAGTCCACCACTCATATAAACCTTTGAGAAGTCGTTCGTATATCCTTGGGATCAATAAAAATGGTCGGGTATGGTAATCGACATCGAAGTCTTGCTCGATTATGTAAATGCCCCAAATTTGAAATGTAGACGAGAGGGTTATTCCGCAACCTCAAGGGCTAACAGCCTAGGCAAACAGATTTGGAATCTGACGTCTTCAGTACACTCATCCACCGAATCAGCCGAAGCGACTCAGGTTTCATAAGGACCGATCTTTCTGAGATTTGTCAATCGGATATTGACATCATAGAATACCTTGGTAGGTTGATGGCTCCATAGACGATCGAACTGCCTCAGCATACAACCTTACACCTCCACTGCGAACAGTTTTGGTGAAGGGACGCTGGACACAAATCTCATGTTTTTGTAAGAAGGAAATCAGAAAACTTCGCGCACGAGAAAAAACTTTTGTAGCGAAACCATCGCGCTAATTTAGCGCTCTTTTGGCTGTACTAGTCTGTATTCGGTTAATAAGCTCATCTGTCAGCCTCACAATTCCCAATTCCAATTCCACACCAAATTTGCCCACTTCGCGAAACTCGACAGAATAATCATCAAGTAATTTTCTCGACATAATCATATCACAATGGCTGACGCTATCTCCATCGAAGAGACGAATAGAATTCGAAAATCACTCGGTTTAAAACCTTTAGCAGTACCAGGCGCTGCCGGTCCAGTTTTTAGAGAGGCTCCATCTGCCCCAGCAGAAGATGTTGGCAGTACGTTAGAATCGCGACAGGCCGAAGGCTATGATAATTATCGAAAACTACAAGAAGCTGAAGAGACCAAGAGGAAACGAGAGGCCAAAGCAGAAGCTATAAAGAAAGCGCGAGATACCGCCAAACGATTTGCGAAACTCGAAGGCAAAGGTCTGGGAGAAGCTGACGATGATGGCGATTTGGATGCTAAAGAGTGGCTGATGAAGCAAAAGAAACGACAGAGGGAGATTGAAAAAGCGAGAAAGAAGGAACAGGAACGCGCCGAGGCAGAAGCTGCAGCCGCCGCCGAATACACAGCCAAAGATCTCGCAGGTGTTAGGGTCGGTCATGAGCTGGATACATTTGCGGAAGGAGAAGATCAAGTTCTCACATTAAAGGATACCACTATCGATGAAAACGAAGAGGAGGGTGATGAATTAGAGAACTTGGATCTGCGTGAGCGTGAGAAGTTGTCCGATAAATTGGAGCTCAAGAAGAAGAAGCCTACATACAACCCAAATGACGATGATGATGAGTCCGGTGATAGGAAAATTCTGGCGCACTATGACGAGGAAATTGATGGCAAAAAGGGAAAGAGATTTACTCTGGATGGTATGGGTAGTACTACAGAAGCCGCGTTATCCAATACCGCATCTAGCATAAAAGCAAGAGTCAAAACCTTCAGCCTTGACATTTTAAGTAAGCATCTAAACCCCAACTACTTTATCATTCAACTAGCTCAGGCACTAATATATTATTTAGAGGATGACGAACCGAAATCCGATTACCTTGATATTTCAGACATGAAGGTTAGGAAGCCCAAGAAGAAGAAGGCCAAGTCAACACGACAAAAAGCAGTGGATGAAGATGACGTATTCCCTGAACCCGAGGCTGTTATGTCCAACGGAGACGGTACTGACGCAATGGATGTTGACCAAGGCTCTAAGCCCATTAAAAAAAGAACTTTCGAGGATATGTCCTTTGTCGATGATGATGATTTACAAGCTTCACTCGCCACCCAACGAAGGATTGCATTGAAGAAACGCCAAAAGTTACGACCAGAAGAGTTTGCCCAGCGATTCCTGGAAGAAGCATCAGTAACCCCAGCAGCAGATAATGAGGAAGGCAATGATCCAGGACTTGTGATTGATGAAACTTCCGAGTTTGTTGCGAACCTCCAAAAACCAGTGGCACTGGAGCCCAAGCAAAAATCAGTATCTCGGTCAGCGGATGCTGTCACCTCCATGGGTGTGGATTCTGATGATGACGGAGATGTACAAATGAACGGATCATATGCGAATATAGAGGATGATGAAGACAGACTTGCTCGGATTAAGCGCGAAGAAGAAGCGAATGAAGGCATCGAAAATAATGGGTTGGAAAAGGAGGCCACTCTCGACAACGTAGGTCTAGGATCTATGTTGAATATCCTAAGAGGAAGAGGTATCCTCAAGACTTCGGAGAATGATACGGCCACTAAGTTCAGAGAAAAGCAAATGTTCCTCGCTGAAAAGCAGCGACGTGAAGCAGAAGCGGAGAGAAGAGCAAAATCTCAAAGAGAGAGAGATCGTACAACAGGCCGTCTGGATCGTATGTCTGCTCGTGAAAAAGAAGAACATGCTAGACAACAGAACACCATGCGAGATCAGCAAGAATCTAGACAACTTGCAGATCACTTTAACAGGGATTATAAGCCCAACGTAGATCTCAAATACATTGATGAGCACGGAAGAAATATGAACCAGAAGGAGGCTTTCAAGCACTTATCACATCAGTTCCATGGCAAGGGCAGCGGAAAACAAAAGACTGAAAAGTTATTGAAGAAGATCGAGGACGAGAAACGAAGAGAAGCTCAGAGTTCCCTGGACGGCAGTCAAATCGGTGGTATGACAGGAGCGGCAGCACAGCAGTTGAAGAAAAACAGACAAGCCGGTGTGAGATTGGCTTGATCGGATCAGTTCGAGCGGGGACTGGAGATATCTATCATGGTGCAAAGGTGCAGACTCCTATATTGTACTTAGACTTATTTCAATGCTGACAAAGTTTTTGAGAAGATACGAAGTGTACCTTTGGTATATATTTTGTGATGTGGTGGTAAGTCTACTTGGGATGGGTACTAATTTGTAGTGATGTCTACTGTTTATTTCGTCAAACACACGGTAAGTCAGTATTACATTTCGTCTCTCCACCTTGACTATTTATTATATGTCGGTTAGCAACAATGGCCTTCATTCAGCATTGCCTGTTGGGTTTCAACCTCTTATCCTCCTGCCCACTTCGATTCGATGTCTCACCGATCCATAATGATATTCTTCTCTTGCACGGCCCTACCAAGGGAGATGTGAAGAATTTGAAAGGAAACTGTGTACACCTGTACACATGGACTTGCCAATACTATTCCTAATGTTTGTGCCTGAGTAAATGAGTCACATTTAGCTTCACGTTCAATTCTCGGGGGATATATCATTGTGGTTCACATAGATGCACAAATAATGGATATACTTTTCTTAATAGGCAGGTCCATATAGCAACGGTAGCTGCCGCATTGATAAGTATATATCAAATCTCATCAATATTTTCTTCATACTCTCAACATCCTTTCATGGTTCATGTACAATCAGATACCTGTAGGTGGCAAACTTAAACGAATTCCCTCTTTTTTTCCCTTGATCTCTGGTTGTATTTAATGGGTTTTATGGGATACGCCACAGGATCGTACGGACTCGGATGAGAAATCGGCATGAAAAGGGTAAAGAAAGGATTTATATTCCATTCTCCATGGAGGAATATTATTATTATTCATTATTCTTTTCATTCTTTTTTTAATTATACAATTTACTATTATCATTCACCATAAAATGAATACATTCATCCTACCAATAGAATATAGATATCTATCCGAGAGCCCAAGTTCCTCACATCTCACTGGCAATTCAAGATTCACACCCTTCGTTTCTCATTTCCCTTTCTTCATAGCCTCGGGCTTCGCAAGAGATATCGCAATATATGATTTGCTTGCTTGCAACGCCATACGCTTGCTTGTACTGAGTAGTTCAACCTTCAATTCTGATTACTCACTGGATATGCGATGGTATATCTCTACCCGTGCACAGCCTAAATCACATTTCTGACTACCGTTGTCTGATTGATCGAGATTGGATGAGGTTGATACATGTAAAACTGATTCGCGTGTGAAGTGTCGAGGTGTTCTGTATGCGTGATAGAAGGTTAGTCCGCCCCCGTTGCCCTAAATATACATGATTTCCATGATGGCGCATCGGGGCTAAGGTGGGTTTAATGACACGGTGATTCCGCTGTTATGAGAGAATATCTCAAGCGCATTGCTCGAGGTGTATTCGAAATTGATGTATCGTCTACATTTCCATTACGTATGAAGGTTCGCGTGCTCGTTATGCATACATACCTAGGTACGCATCATAAACCATTCTAGACAAGATCTCCCCCCCAAAATCCATTTTCGAATAATGCTTCCCCTGGGCTTCCGAAAAACAGTTCTCGCATTTCCCTAGCGATAGAAATGGCGTATTCCCATATTCGACACAGAGAGCATGACATCAATTAAAATGGTAAAGCGTTCGAAACCTGTCCATTGATATCCACGGGTGCTCCTAACATTCTAGGTAATTTGTACAACCTCATTAGCCTTAATATTCTTCGCCGGCTCGTGACCGTGATCGACATACTTTTTGCCGGTTTCAGTGGCGCAACACCCGACAAATATTGCGGCCGGCCAACATACCAACTATTGTACTTATTAGTTACAAAGGGGGATGATATGGATAGCCGGCTAGGTGGATGCGGAGTAGTGTATATATAGTGTAGAATGCATGACTAGTGTATGGAGAGAATACCAAGGTATGACCCAACAAGGTGCTCCCGACTAAGGGATAGTTAGGTGCAGACTGTAGAGTACTACTACGTAGATACTTAACCGCAGATAATACATCAATTCCAAAACCGAGCGTGGGACCGACCATCTTTACATGACATGGGTTTTGATCAGTGCCGCATTGGATACAGACCCATGGGATGGGGAGACCAATTCCACCGCACATCTTGAAAGAAGGGGGGAGAATGGAGATGGATGTGATGTGATGGGATGGGATGGGATGGGATGGGATGGGATGGGACTGGACTGGGTTGGGTGCGAGCTAGTAGTTCCCCAAGGTTCTTACATAAAGAAGCTTTCGAGTCACGATTGGTTAAATAGACGGAGTATTAGTTGATATGGATGGAAAGAGATGGAGATTGTGAAGAATGCAATATAAGTTAGCTGAGATGAGATGGGATGAGATGAAAAGAACAGATAATGGACGAAAGGACATTCACCTAGTAGGATACTCCGCACATACTAGGTAACTAAATTAGTAATCTTGTATATCCATGAAAGATTAACTGTTGGTTGGTGAACTATCTCTCGAGTGATTCTTGGTAATACCAGTAATGAGTGAGTAGATCTGACGTAGTGATCAATTGATATTCCATTGATATTCCATGGTCCCGTTTACCTACCTACCAAGTAGTAGTATATCTGTCCACGGGTGGACCGGGTAGAAATATTTTGCATCAATACTAATAAGTAAAGTTGGTTTGGTAGCTTTGTTTGTTCATCCATGATTGGTTAGAAAGAGCACAGAGCATATTGGTATGAATGAATACCTCCAAAACATCCAAACATCTAGAATCTAAATATTTCGGGTTTCATCAAGTTTGAAGATCTATTTCCTGATATCTACTATCTAGGTAGAGTACCATTTCAAAAATGATGTAAGAAGACTTGACTGCCCAGGTGTAATAAATCATAATACATAAGTTATCTATATTCTAAGGTTATTTTAGTAAGTTATTAGTCTCTCCAACTATCAATACCTACCTAATTAGATGTGACATTATTTTATATCAATTTTCATCCAATTATTATCAATTATTATCAATGCACAGGTAAGCGGAAAAGTCTCCACTCCGATAATCTAATCCCTTTCTAGACAAGTTTGCAATGCCCGTGACCGGGAGTCTTTGAGGTTTGCACTTTTTTCCTACCTATCAAGAGTGGAGTGGAGGGGAGGGGAGTGGAGTGGATTCAATTTCTGTTCGAGGTATTATTATCGAGGTATGATTATTATTACAGTATGGATTGGTATGAGTTTTCTTAATAAGTACCTAGATACTGAGCATTTTAATACTTCTGTTAAAAAAATGATAATAAATTGAAAAGTAGATAACTATATAAATCTATTAAATCTATTAAACCTAGTAAATCCATAAAAAATCAAGAAGTAAATCGAATGCTAGCTGGGGGTTTAAATAACTAGTACTGGGTATAGTCTGTAGTACCTACCGCCTACGTACTAGGTACATCTAGATCATCTTTAAGCCATGGAACCTTGGAAGTGTAATAAAGTTAGATTCGCATCATCACGTGACCTTATCCGGAACCCACCCTCACCTGCAATCAAAAAAGATCCCATCCTTTAATAATAAATGTACTCCTTCCTTTACCCATCCCCATTCTGACGTCGAAAAACGACTCTGCGCAACAACCACAAGATAATTCGCAACCACACCACACTGTGACCACGAATCCTGTGCATGACTTGCTGCCTTCGCAATACTTCACAGTAGAAGGTGGACGAGTTGTTTTTAGCAGCGATGACTTCATCACAGACCGCAGAAACCGTTATGCAACCTATTGCGCCCGTTGCAACAATGTCTACAACCACTTTCGCCTCCGACAACGGCCCTTTAGGGGCTCACGCTACCGTTATCCAAGATAATACTGAATCCGGAGTTGCGGAACAAGACATGTCTACTACCGCTACAATGCATACAACTCTTCCTTCGAATTCGACCCAACCGATGGGCCCCCTTCCCGAGAACAGAAAGCTATCCCCGACTAGAGATCAATTCGAGGCTGCGAAGGAGGCGGAGAGATCAGAATTGACGTCCCTTCCCGATTACAAAATGCCCTCACAGCCAGAAGAGAAACTCGATTCCGCGATGGAGATATCTAACCCGAACACCGAAAATGGCTTAAACAGAGAAGAGCCCATGAATGACTGGCCTCCCGAAATGAATAAGCATTCCCGTGAGGAGCCAATAAATCAACTTATTCAAAAGCATTCACAATCACCACCTAACAAACCTCTCGACTCCCTTCCGTTTTGCGACACCTCAAATGCACCTGCAGGCGCCGATCAAATGTCTTCTGGTCTCTCTCAAGAGACTCTTCAGCAACAAGTTCCGATGAATATTGGTACGGCTATTGGTATGGGATACCCCTATCACAACAGCATACACCCTCAGAATAGCATTGCGCCCAACGCCACTTTAAATAATGAATGGGGTCAACCACTGTGGGATCCGGAGCAAGCGCAGGTGGATAGTTATGCAAAGCTTCTTTTCGATGATAGTCATTTCTACATAACCACACGTGAATTGATCATCGGTCGCGACAACGATGCCAAAGATAACATGGAGAGATACCTCAAAGAGCAAGCACAGATAGACCAGGCATGGCAAATATCTCATAACTCCTCTGGTGTTGGCAACAGTCAAGCAGTCAATGATTTTAACCTACCCCCCCAAACCATTGTGAACATAAGCCCGTCTGGTGGTATCTTGCAGTCTTGGATGACATCGCAGGAAAGGCGAAGTCGCAAGGAAAGGAAACATAAGAACCCAATGTCTGCCAACCCCTCGTCACAGAGCGGCTCAGGCAATGGCTTGAATGCCGGCCCCGATTTGCCAAATGGAAATATGCCGATTCAAACTCTCAATTCACATGGTTGCCCTATCGTACGTGTACATCCGCCCTTCCATAAAGGTCTCGCGGGCTTCAAATCTATCTCTAGAGAACACGCTAAAATATTCTATGATGCACCCCTAAATGTTTTTAAAGTAGAGTTCCTTGGTAGGAACGGAGGATTCGTGGATGGTAAATTCTATGCATGCGGGCAGATAGTACAATTGACAGGTGGTTGCAAATTGCAGCTTGGCTATGTATATGTCACGTTCATCTCACCAGAATATATAATCGATGAGACGGACTTTCATTATGAGGGCTTCGAAGAGGAGGCGACCACTGGGACAACAACTTACTCAGAAGGGGGTAAGGAGATGAGCCTTAGTTTTGACGATGTACCGCGAGCTGGCGATCAGAGGTCCACCGATAATAGTGAATGCTCTTCAGATTGTGCTGAAAACGAGTTTGTTGGGGACGAGTTCAGCGATAACGAAGTTGAAATGGCGGACGGTCCCACACTTCTGGATTCTCCCAATAGTTTGCTTCAACCTGAAGAAGTAAATGACGAGGATCAAGATGTTGAAGAAGAAGATCGTCTGGTTGACAGCCCGACTGGCAACAGCCCACAACCTGCAAAGAAGCGTGGACCAGGGAGACCACCTAAGAATGGTATTATGTCCAAAAGAGAACAACAACTTGCCAAGAAAGAAGCACAGGAGAGAGAGAGGATTCAAGAAGAGGAAAAGGCTCAAGAACAGAAAGTTGAAGCCCAAGCTCAAGCAACAGCATCAAAAACTGTTCCTGGAAAAAATAAGGTTGGTAGACCAAGAAAGCATCCTCGACCAGAAGTATCAGAAGGAGAACTACCACGACCAAAACGCAAATATACAAAGAGACAAACTGGCCCCAAGGAACCTGAAGAGGTTGACGAGGATAAGTTCGATGATGATGGTAATTGCATACAAGCCAAACGTGGAAGCACCAGTAAAGTCGCCTACGTTCTCAAGGAAGTCACTCACAAAAAAGAGGAGTGTACTGCGGAACAGCTTGTAAAGCCAACAAAGAATTATCTTCAGCTCGTTTTTGAGCTTCTCAAGGAAGCAGGGGATCCGTTATGTCTTCCACAGATCTACAACGAATTGGAGGTCAAATATCCGTATTTCAGCTTTATAGACTCAAAGGGATGGCAAAGTAGTGTGAGGCATAATTTAGGACAGCACGAATGTTTCGAACGTACGAAGCGCTCTGGTAAAGGCTGGGCTTGGACTTTAAAGGAAGGTACCAGTTACGTGAAGGAGAAGAAAAAGAAAGCACCTTCACCTCCTGTTGCGGGTGGAAACCAGCCAATATATCAAGCTGGCCATCCAATTCCAGGCGGCTATCCAATGCAACCTCCACATGGATATATGTTGAATCACCAAGTATATCATCCACCGCAAGATTATCAGCAGTACCCGCATGGGCAGCCTTACATGGGCCCTCCAAATCCTCATTATGCTCCTTATCCAGGGCCGCAAGGTTACGCTCCTCCTCAAGGTATTCAACCACATTTTATCCCTCCAATGGCACCTCAATTGGCACCTACAGCACCGGCTTCATACAGTTCTCCTTATGCTCCAAAGCCACCTGCTGCTACAACACAACCTCAAGGTGCTCAACAACAACCTCAGCAGCAACAGCAACAGCCGCCGCAGCAATATCCCCAACAGCAATATCCCCAGCAGCCTCAGTATCAACCACAGGGATTACCGCAGCCCCCAAATACGTCTCAATCACCAGTACTGCCACAGCAACTACAACCATCAGCTGGCAACCAAACTCAGACGCCACTTCTTCAGGCTGCACCCCAAGCTGCACCAGCATCCATTCACCAAAAGAGAGTCATTCCTCCTAACCTAAACGCTGTGGTAATGGGATACCGCAATCACGTGGTCAACTTGATGCGACAAAAAGCTCCTCAGAGTGATGCTGAAGCACTTGTGGATAAGGCCATAAAACGGGTTTATGATGGCTCCGAAGAAGATCGTTCTCTTGACAGTACTGAACATGAGATGAAACTTATAAACGGTGTTCTCAACGTTCTTAAATTGCCCCTTGTTCCTCGTCCACTTCCTACCAACCCAGGTCACACTCAACAACAACAACAACAACCACCTGCACCGCAACAGCCTCCCCAGCCATCGGCTAATCAGAACAAACCACAAGGCAACACGTCTCAGCAGCCTGCAAAAGCCATTGGACAAGAACTTCCAAAACAAACGATCATGCGTCCATCGTTTTATGGGAACAATCAAAATCAACCCAGTGGTTCTTCTGTACCCAGACCACCATTGATGACACCAGGTTTACAACGGACCAATTCCGGATCAAATCAAATCGCACCTGCCAGACCGAATACAGCCTCATCTTCTTCTACGCCGGCTAATCCTTCAAACCAACCACAGGCTTCTGCATCGAGCAACAACAAAACGACACCTGTCGCAAACACGGTTAATCAAACCATCGCGCATGTTGTTGACCAGAACGGAGCAAGTAATGGACTTAAGGCTGGTGAAACTTTGACTGAAGCGGGCTTCGTACGAAGCTTCCCTCAGCCTCAAATTTCCACTTAAAGGACTTTGTTGCTCTGTGCAATATGTTGATTGGATGGATGAAGATTATCTAATGAAAAGTACGTTGTTTCGATTCGATCCAAAAGGCTAGCATGCCCACATACGGAGTATATATTCGGGTTTAAAAAAGTTTTTATTTTATTGCATAAGGATAGCATGAATATGCGAGGAGGGGTACATTTCATTTATTAATGTGGTGTTCGGAGAACCGGGAAAATTTTGGTCTTTGTCTCTTGGTGGGTTGGGAATGGGGTTTGGACAGGTTTTGGAATTGGGCATAGGCATGGGCATAATGCTATAACGACGTGATGCATGGCATAAGCTTGGCGAACAAACAAGGACAAGAATAGGCGTTATTTAGATATCCCATCAACGATATGAATAGCATACTCGTTTCTGCATAGCAGTGGTGGCACATTTCATTTTTGGGCGGTTTGGTTTTTGCCCATAAACATTAGGTTGGGCGTTTGGATTCTTTCCTTTACAGGCTCGATACGGTCGTTCTTATAAGGACGCCCCGCAGGCTTCTTCACTTGGACTTTCTTCCACGAATCGTGGACGAGCAACGTAGCA
This sequence comes from Ciborinia camelliae, assembly GCA_025890175.1. Taxonomy (NCBI): domain Eukaryota; kingdom Fungi; phylum Ascomycota; class Leotiomycetes; order Helotiales; family Sclerotiniaceae; genus Ciborinia; species Ciborinia camelliae. The sequence goes on from JANPYM010000010.1 coordinate 1,000,274, forward strand.
TGGGTTATTTAGAACCCCTCGCCATTGGGAGGGAGGCATTGGTCATATCATTCATTCTCTCACAGCGACAATACAATTCCATTCTACTTCCTTGCTTGCTTGCTTATGGAAGTAAGGCAATGCAATGTGGAGGGAAATCTTGGGTGTTGTCGCAAACTTGAATGAATGGGCCAAAATATAACGATGAGACACATTACACACAGCAAATAGATATGTTAGTTAAATTCGTGGTTGTTAATAAATACCAAAAGGGTTTTTTGGTTTGTGCATGCGAATTTGTGATTGTGATGAGATGATACATACCTATGATACGATATGATTTTGATGATTGTGGGTGTATGTGAATGGTTGTTGTGCTTGTGCATTTGATTGTGAGTGCTTGTGAAAGTACGGTATGTGATGTTGATCTCCCTACTCCTAGGACTCATATTTCCTCTTTTACCCATTTCCAACCGGACGGTGTCTCTCTCCACGCACTTCATCGTTATTATTATTATTAGTTGTGCTACTCGCACGATGAATGTATACGTATGACATTACAAGATATGGATGACTCAATGTGAGGATTGGTCGCACTGTATTGCGCGATGCGCATCTACTTTCGAGAGACGGGATGTTAGGGCAAGGTGGTCCTCTGGGGAGATGGTGGGAGCATGATTGATTGTGGTAGACTGAGGTAAATTATGAAATTAGATGGTGAGATATGCTGGGGAGGAGAAAGATGCTGATTGTGCGGATTGCTCTTGGGAGATATGGGAGATATTGGAGATATGGAATGGGATAGGGTGGGAAAGAGGAAAGATGAAAGAGGAAAGATGGTAGTGAGCGAGAGGGCTAGGGTAAATATTTGGGTGATTTGGAATGGAACTGTTGATATAAAATAGTTCTACATACACTAGCTCGATACACAATAATAACAATAACAAAAGGAACTGAAGATGAGATGATATGGTATGGTACGCCCTGGACAGAAGATAGGTATGGATGGATCTTGGTGGTATTCGCATTATCTACCTTGCTACGCGGTGAAACAAATCGGAAAGAAGCCCGATAAATTAAATGTTCTATAAATACTACAGACATTCAATCCAGTTCATGTTCACAGCGCAGACCAGGAAATATCCTACCGGGAAATATGCAATGCCAACCTTGTGAACCTTGAGGATATGAGATGTGGTTAAGTAGCTGCATTGCATCTCATAGATTGGGCTAGCATCTACCGTCCTGCCTGTATGCAATGCGACTTTAATACTTGCCTGCCTACCTACATAAATAGGCTTTTGCCTATACCTTGCCTTATTTCGCCTCAGATAGATATTTCACACAAGCACTGGCTCTGAACCATTCTATCCACTTCCGCCTTGCTAGCTTCATTGAATCTCATTTCTGGGTTGGGATTTCAGTCCACGTCATCGGCAGAATGGCAAGGACGCTGTATCACAAATGTATGTATGTGCATACGTAAACGCTGGACATCATCTAGCCCACCAATATCTCTCCTTCCCCCAACCAAAGCCAACCCCAACCTCCCCCTCCCCCAGAGATATCCCCGTCTCCACTGCTTTTCCATTCCTACCTTTCCCGACCCGACCCGACATTCCATTCCATTCCATCCCGCCCCGTACGCGCCGAGGTCCAGGACCGACCCTGCATATTTCATGCGTCAATGCCGTTTCTTCAGTGCGGGGCGGAAGTGCCTCCGTACCAGTGGCGAGGACTGTAAATTGGGTTTTGTATGTGGTGTACTTACATTTATATTGGCAATCTATTTGGTGTACCTCGATACCATTGCTGAGTGCATATGTGATATTTATGCGTACCCAGCCAGATAGATTAGATGTATTGTGCATGGAAGTCTTGGCGCGTGTGTACAGTGGCCCTGTACGCTGGGTGGGTATTTGGTTGCATGTGTGCATATGCAGTATGTACAGGTAGAAATGTATATATAGGTATATACATATATTGGTTTCGACGTGTATTATGTGCTGGGAATTTCACCCTGTTGTTAGAAGTGGTTGTCAATAGATATGAATGGGAATCTTGCTGCATTATTGACCATGTATGCTTATCCTGCTCAGGTCATTCTGTTACCTATCTGCTTGCCTCGATGCAACAGTACTTTTAAATGAGATCGGATGAACTGGATTTCTTGGAATGGAGTCTATATCGCATTAAAGCGTCATGCCGTTGAGTACATTCAATGTATGTCGTGGTCGCTACATGGCTAAACTTCAATGAAGTTGTTGATTGCAGAGCTTTTGAGGCGGTTATCCACGAATTCAATGACATTGTTACGTAGTAGAGGTATATGCACCACCACCCTTTTGGCCACAATTCAAACCCCCTTGGCCAATAAACGGCGGCTCAAATAGCCTGGCAGCCAATCCGCGTTATATTGGCGTTGAGTAAATCACTTGATTTGATGCGCAATCCCGTTTTCATTCCAAATTCACATTTGATGCTACTGAAAGAGTTCCAAAACTAGCGCTTGGAACCTCATTTCTACCGCTCACAATTTAAATCCCTTGAACATGCGCAGAATAAATCTCCTATCTCACACGACTCACACTTTTGCAACTTCAACTGTTACGTTCCGTGTTTATATCTTTTTGCTCTTCCTTCACGACACATCGATACTTGGGGGCCAAAGGTCGATGGATTGCTTCACGTTACGCTAACCCGGATTCTATCGGCAAGCGAAACCTCGTCATATGTGTAACTCTGAAGCCACATCTTTCCCGGGCGTAGCCAATTTCTGCAGGGCCAGGCATGGATCCCGGAAGTCGGAAACACACATGCAGGGTCGGGAATTACTATAGTACTGGGAAAGGCCGTCTAGGCAGTGTATTATCCGCGTTGGATGAGTGATTTTGTATCCAGCCAGCGGTGTACAAAAAGATTTCTTCGCCCAGATCCAATGATCAAAATATTTGAGGACTGAAAATTTCGTGTTCGGCAAGAGCCGGGACACGATAGGTTCGAAAGTTGGAAGATATCTTTCAAATGCTCGGGTCCGGTGAGACTTATTACAAACCATCTGTTTGTAATCCAAATTTTATCTGTGGAAATCGGTGTTGATGCTGAACGATTAGGAAATACATACTCTCATGATCGGGGCAAAATTTTCCACAATTTTCTGATATCAGCCAAGAGATGTCAGGGTTCAAATAAATCACTCGTGATGAGGCCAAATGGTGTAAGACTGTGGATGATTGTAAAAAGAAAATCGGCCAGGAAAGCCGATAAAGGAGCATTTGATCACGTGGATGGTGTTCATAATCCACAACTTGCAGGTAACTAACTATCTTCTCTCCATGTACATTGCGCGGAGAAAGCTCTAATGATGTTTATCCAACCTCCGCGAACTTCGGGCTGGAAATTTGTCAGATACTTCTGACAATATAATATGGATCCTGAGCCTTGATGTTTCTTCTGTTCGAGTAGGCGAATAGAAAAGAGTTTTCCCTTCTTCGACCACAAGATCCAGTCAACTTCGCCCAAGCTACATTGCTTCGGGTCTGATAGTATGTTGGAGAGAAACTACTAAAGTCCAAGAAATACCTGCAAGCATGCGACATAAATTAAGGACATGTAATAAAAAGTAAAGGATGGGGCCAAAAGATCAATTTTCGATGCCCATGGGTAGACGAGGGCAACAAAATAATGCATCTTATGGTAGGCAAGTAATCGTGAGAATCCCAAAGGAGGATGGAATCGACTTTTGGTTTGAAATATGCATACAAGGCGAGATAATCTCTATAGTGCGAACTTGCTTCTTTACCAATACTCATTCTTGATTGCCTGATGATCAGCAGATCTGCGATAAGAGGTAGAAAGATCAGCTGAGAATCAGGTTATAAGTCACCGATCTGCAAATATGATACTGTCTTCGTCGACTCTTTTGAAACAAGTATACCCCTCGGTTACTTAAGATTCAGAATTTCGCTTCGAATCCCAAGATCAAGCTCAACAAGTACCAAATTCAATCTGGATCGTCGATGGAACCCAAATTTATCAGCCAAAGAGGTTGGGTTGTATCTGGAAAATTTGAGAAGCATTTCGTAGAATTTGTTTGATGTCCTCGTGATATTGTTTTTGCATTAAGCTTTCCTACTGCAGTTCTCCGTAACACGACCGTAATCTTACTGCAATGTAATTATCCTCATATTCCAGCAATGGAATGCCACGAGAAATAAGCATCGGAGGCGGTTTATAGCGTTGCATTTCATTTGTACGATTAGTTCTGTTTTTGTATCTTATGATTGCTGGGGAGATTGTTAGAGCCAATTGGGTGCGAGAAGACAGACTCGCCAGTCCGCCTCAACAAGGCGATTAGGATATTGGCTTCCAAACACCACTATTGCCCGGAATATTATATTGTGTGCAGAACTCGATGCGGATACGTGTAATGATATTGCGACCTTCGACTCAGCTAGTCGACTTAGCAACAGTCTGTGGGCCCACAAAACCGTCCGATTTCAATAAAGATGTGAAAGGAGGGGTGTCGATAACCCCCAATGTCTATCGCCACCTTCTCAGCTTGTCATAAGGCTCTTATAGACTGCTCAAATACCCCGACAAAAAAGTGTCCTGGACCGGTGTATACGGTGGCACACAATCAGTCCATACCTCTTTAAATCTCTTGTTTCGCACTCATCTTCTTGTCATACCATCGCCAAGTGCAATGTCTTCTCAACTTAATCGATACTGGATACCCAACTTTGATATTAACAAGAGAGTCATCACCAAAGAGATCCAATACTATCTGGGACCCGAATCTACACTGAGGCCATATACACGAGACGTACGTGATGATAATTTCCGCTGCCAAATAACCATGCTCATCAGGTGCGTAGGGAGAAGACGGATATCTCATTAGCACACCTGGGGAGTGCTTGACAGATGTGAGCACAATTATGGGCAAGATATCGTCTGAGATTATCTCGATTAATTTAATATATAGGAACAGATAGACGATATCTGTATTAAGTCGAAGGAACTCTGGGAAAAGCAGGCAGCGGCTCGAGCCAAGAAGGAGTCAGACAAGCAACTAAAGCGACCTCTGCATCAGCCGATTGTCATCTCTAGAGGCTCAAAATCCCGTTCCTCAAGATCCCATCGTTCAGATCACAAAAGTTCTTGATTTTCGAATGAGAAGGCTTCAGCTCCGATGGGCTAAGATAATCCGAACGATGCAAATATTTTGCGCGTGGACCTTTTAAAAAGAGCTCAAGGTTGTGTTGTCATGCTCGCTCTACAGAACAAAGGGTTTTAGAGACAGAAATAGTGCGGAATGAGGCTGCCGTGGTGTAAAAATGCATAGCGCTCGCATACCCAAAGATATTTGATGTTGGTATCCTGCTTTTTCGATAGCGTTTGTTTTTCTTTTGGATTCGAATTTTGTTGGAACATAGTCTGCATCTACTTCTGCATCTGTTTCCATTATTCCGAGCATTGGGAAAATCTGGATGCTGTTGCTGTTTTTCTCGAAATATTCGTGCGTTGAATAAACATCACTATCCAGAAGCCACCAAAGACTATTGTGAATAACTTTGAGAATGTAACCAGAGCAAGCCAACAGTGCTACGCCACCGAGGCGAATAAAACTGATGTGTCTATTTTTAATGTCTATTACCAGAGTGATAGTCGCAAGCTGAACCAACGGGTTTGATCATATATATTGCGATCAAAAATGTGACCTGTTTGAAGCCTCACAAACCCCAGACATCAAGATTGAGGTAAGACTACTTACCAAGTTCGACCAAATGGCACATTAGGCTGAATTGTTCTGCAGCCAGGAAGAAGCGAGACGAAACGTGCGATGGCAATGGTAGCTATTTATCCTAGTGCAGAACATATCGGAATTTGACGGCTTAAGTTTTGTGATTGTCACATTGGCAATTGGCAATATATTGCTTTCCAAATCCCAAGATGGCCATTGGTATTCCATCCTGTATCAGGGTCCTGATAGTTTGGAACAATGAAAGAAGTGTATTCCAGAGCTGATGAATTAAAGCGTGGTAGGCCTTGATGCCAGGTAAGCTCACAAGCGGTAGCCCCAAATGCGGTAGGAGTTTCGCACTGCCTAGTTTCATAATAGTCGTTTTCTTGTGGTAATGATCAATCCGCGAAATTATAACACTTTTGGTGGTAATTGACTCGTAGGGACGAAGATATGAGCCTTTGCAGCGCGACCTCCAATGGTAAAACCAATTTCTCTTGCTCCGAGTCCACCAAAAAACAGGCAGTTACAGTGAGTGAGTACTTTCACTGGGGCACTAAGATTCTGCTTGTGGTTTTCAAGCCGAGCTTTTCAGCACGATTCTTGAACATTTGGCAGAGAGCGCTCCCTCGTCCGTCCGATTCCAAATAGCTTGTGATGAGCTCTATGATTCATTTCGGGTAACAGGCAAACTCGAACGGTCCATTCCTATCAACTTCGTACTAGAACTTTCTAGGTTCCATGTTCTCAACGTCGAGGCATAAGACTTCTTTCGTATGCGTCGAGCTGGATGGGACCAGATGACCATAAGACAATTGCTTGAATGGAGATTTCAATGCCTGGTAGACGCTCTGTGATATTTTGTTGACCAGTTAACTCTACTATGTAGCCCACGATGTTGACCCACTCCCCTATCCGAGTCTCATGGGACTTTAAGTTACTCAGCAAAAGTTGAACGTCGACAGAGGCTTTTATTCCGTTGCCAACAGGAAAATTGTGTTCCAAAGTAAGAACGGCAGAGTTTTTGTTATAGCTTGTCACACTATGCACAGTGCGATGTCAGTTAACCCTCTTTTCAAACATAGGACTTTTGAGATCGGGTGCTTGGATAGTTCCACTCAGAACTGGCCAGGATTCAGAATTTAGTAACATCTTCCCCCTTTTCCACAATTGGAATTTTGGGTAGACTTTGCGTAGACAGTGAAATTCATGCAGAAAAGGGCTGTATGAACTAGAAGAAGTAATAATCATACCATCCTAAGAATCGAACCTTATCCCCTGGTGAAAACTGTTGAAGGTCGGCAAGTAATGTAAGTTTTGAGGGAACAGGTCCCGAGTATTGTTTAGACATCTTAGTTATTCAAATTCAAATTCACCAGACAAATAAAATGATAGCATGAAAATAGATATAGAATCAAAATGTTGGTGTTATTGTTTGTGCTTGTGCTTGCTTGACTGTTAGGACTTGGGAAGAAAACATTGCACGTGATTTATGTTTTAGATTGCGCTAACTCCCTCTTGACGAGGGGACTAGCGTCATTATCAACGCCATGCGACCACTCTTTAATCCATTCACATCATTTCATCATACCTACTATAGTAAACAACTCTAGGCAAACACAAAAAGATTTGTAGGATCTCATCAGAAAAATCGACTCGATACTACAGATTATCTATCTTCCACTGCCATTCAACTTCATCCAATTTATCTCTATCTTGCGGTCTTTGTCCAACGATTTCAAATTCCCCACTATCAATACTCGATAGCAGGCCTTATCACCAAACCCTAACCATTAGCCGCCACTTCGATTTCGAGCCCTTTCGGTTCCTTCATAACTTGCGAGAAGACGCTGGGGGCTTGAAAGTCCTGCCAACTTAACGATCTCCAGTCTGCACAGTATCGTGAAATATGTCGGGTGTTTGGGGCTGGTTTGGGGGAGGGAGTGCCCAGAAGGCAAAGGACTCCCCGAAGAATGCTATCTTAGGACTACGCGCGCAGCTTGAAATGTTGCAGAAACGAGAACGTCATTTACAAAGTCAGATGGATGAACAGGATGCGATAGCTAGGAAGAATGTAAGCTCGAACAAGAATGGTATGTCATGTCCTGGTATCCCGGACCGTATACATAGCAACTGCTAATATCGGGTTTATGTTAGCTGCGAAGGCTGCCTTGCGACGGAAGAAGCAGCATGAACACACTCTCGACCAGACCATTGCGCAGATATCGACATTAGAACAACAAATATATTCCATCGAAGCGGCCAACATCAACAAAGAGACTCTCCTTGCCATGGAGAAAGCCGGCAAGGCAATGGCAGCTATCCATGGCAAGCTTGACATTAACAAAGTGGATGAGACCATGTATGTTTTCTCGGTTGGGTTAGAATGAGGATGGAGGCTAATATATTATTTACAGGGACAAACTTCGGGAACAGCATGCCTTGGGTGAAGAAATCGCCCAAGCTATTACGAGCGCACCTCTCGGCGAGCCTGTAGATGAGGCTGAACTCGAAGACGAATTAGCGGACCTTGAACAAGAGCAGCTAGACAATAAGATGCTGAAGACTGGTTCTGTGCCAGTCTCCGATGAGGTTCATAGATTGCCATCCGTTGTAAATGGAGAGGGTAAGTCTTTTGAATTAATCCTAGTCTTGTGTTGAGTGTTACTAACATTCAAATGTAGTCAAATCTAAAGCACCTGCTCATGTAGAAGAAGATGACGAGGAAGAAGAACTCCGAAGGCTGCAAGCTGAGATGGCTATGTAATTCAAGGACAACAAATTTAACATTAAGCGGATCCATGGGTTTTCTGGTTTTATCAGTTTATTTTGTGTATGGGGGCGTGAGAGATTTATTTGGGAGGATACTGGCAGTTTCGATTTTCAGTTTGCACAAGAGAGGATATCGGGCCTCGATCCAATACCTGTGATGGCGTTTGGGATTTGTTGTACATCTGTCAAACGGACATCGCATACCTTCTATTACCAATAAACTAGAAGAATAACATCTACCTACCTACAATGCAATAATGTCTGTGGATGCCAGGCACTTTTCTTCACATGCTATTCCATATAATTCGCCGCCCAATCTGATATAAAGTAAAGCTAATAAAGTACCTACGGATCCTTCATGTCAGCCTCGCTTTTTTGGGTCAAGTCTTTTTTTTTAACTTCCCAAGGGAATCCCTAGCTGAAATATTGGGTTCGAGAACTGGAAAACACAAGTTGCAAAATATCCCAAAAGTATACTTGGGAGAGAATGTTGTTCTTAAAGACTTGGGTCGAGATCTAATCCTAGCTTACCCAGGAGCTCATCCAGATCATTTTTTAATTATAGAACAACAAAATTGTACGGACGGGAGTAGAAATTCTCTTTTTGTTCACCTGCAGCCACGGTTTGCACATTGAATTTTTCTAACCAGTCATTTTGCCCCTCACATCTACAAACAACCCCTCCTTTTCCACCTGCAGAGATTTGAACTTTGAAGTGATAAATTGATAATATTAATATGGCATGGCAAGGCAAGGCAAGGCAAGGCATGGCAAAATGATGGCATATCATTTATTAACGGAGTCGCTAAAGACTCAGATCCTACCTACTAGGTTACCTTACTACCAAGACCCCTTGAAGAACACCGGATTCGTACATCGGAATCCGGATACCCCGGCCACCCAAAAGGATGGGTACAGCTAATGTAATGTACGTTGACTGTACTGACAACTCATCAACGTCGCAAACACTTCTATCTGGATTCTGGGCATCACCACCAACAAGTTGTTCCACTGGTGTGGCAGAGGGTTACAATTAAACAATTATAATATCCTATGGATCCATGGATATAAGTTACTGTACTGCCTGATGGGGGGTTTGCTTGTGATTCCTTCTCTTTCCTTGTCACATTCTTCCCCAATTCTATGACGATTGAACTTTATCGAAGAGGATAAAGTTGGATATATATGATGTATATGATATACATATGTATATCGAGGTATGATGATCGTTTGAACTTTGATCACTGGTAGGTGATCGCAAGCATCTCAAGATGAGGCATACAAGGCGACCGCCGACCACGTTGCACGCCCATCTGCATGGCACCGACGAAACATTTTCGGGTAGCAGTCTTGTATATCAACATATTCAATGGACCATTTTGACCAGTAGGGTCTCTAAATAATCATGTCCCACACCATCTAGTGACATTTACCCAGTTAAGTACGACGTATGAAGCTGCAAACAGCAGGGGTTTGTCCATTGCCGGATATATTCCTGCATATTGACTATCACACTACAATTTTTTTGAATTTTCTTACTGCACGGGTCTTGTCCACTTTCTCGTCGATTTGCGGGTTGGGCAGCTGGCTGCACTCGGGGCATGCAATAATATCGCGAAGTGCCTCGAAAATCAGATTGATTACTATCATTCAATCGACTGCGACGTGGCTGCAATGTATCTGATAATATTGGGCCAATAATGGTTGAGCACGACCATGATTAGGCAAAGTTCTAGTAATTCGACAAACATTGGCAAATCGTGGGATGGCTGTGGGACCTCTGGCCCTCCTCTATCTTGAGCCATGAGGAAAGTGATACTCTCTTTTTTTGTCAATGGCTTACCTTCTTGTGCCTACCAATGAAACCGATTTTCGTTTGGATTTCCGTCCTTACTTCCGAATCATTTTTTAGTTCTGTCTGCCTTTGTTCTTCATTCTATTTTCCTATAGGCGAATTATTTCGCCCTACCATCTACTGATTTAAGTAATCTTGGGTCCTTCATCCATTGTACCTTTTTCCTTTCCAACCACGTTGAACGACTCTCGGGTTGTAACCAAACTTTTGTCACCCAAAGATTGGGCACCCGCATTCAACCGGAGGCGACCCCCCTCGTTATTGTAGACCATGGGAAGAAAGAATGAGGAGAACAATAAGAAGGACGTTCAATTCGTTCCTCACGTAGAAGATTCTGCATCTTCCGTTCCTTGTGACGAGATACAAGCACCATCAGTATGAATATTTCTTTCTGTCCAGCGAGAACCAAGGCCATTGATAGTAATTGGTCTTCAATCCAGACAACACAGTGGGAGAAACCTTTAGTATTGGATACATCAAAAATCAAAATTGCCAGATATTATGAGGGGAAGAAAGGTAAGCTTTCCCCAGTTTCAAGTCTGCATCTCAAAATCTACAGTTGTCTCCACATTTACTGTTTTTGATCAACTCGTACTATCATGATTTCATATCCCACTTCTATTGCAATTGCAACGTTGAATGTTCCTATCGATCTGAATTTGCATTGCTTACCAAGGATACAGATGATGAAGATGATGAAGAGAGTGAGGACAGTGAAGCCCAGGACAAATTAGAGGGGATTCCAGAGGAGCCAATAGGAATAACAGAAACAAGCGATACCCCGCAGGGTTCTAAGGAGGAGGTTGATATAAATACGTCTGGTTTAGGAGAACAATCTCAGTCTACCGAAGAGGATGACAAACCTCCGTCGGCAACTGGAGAATCGAGTGAATTGATTGCACTGAAATCAGAAGAACCCAGCTTGACCCCAAAAGAAAGTTTAGCAAATGATAGTGCAGAAGCAGGTATGGAGCTATTTCTATCTTCTTCAAGACCGAGTATAATTTTCACGTGTTTATGTGTGGCACTTAATTGGTATTATACCATTAACTTCTAAATAGCAACGGAATCAGAATCTAATAAAGATATAGAACCCCCTCCAAATATCACTGATGATACACCTCCTCCCGTTCCCGACGCTCCACCATCAGACGAGATACACGAAAAGAGGCGTGCACTCAGCAAAGTAGAATCTCATCAATCATATCGATCGCATCAATCGCATTCGTCACAGCATACAGTTCATTTCGCCGATGAACGAGCATCGACGGGCTCCAAATCAAAAGGCAAGAACGGAAAGAAGAGTAGTAAGGACAAGAAGTCGGGTGCACCCGAAGTTCCACGAAAACCCCCGGCTTTATCGAGTAAGAATAGTGAAAAGGGCAAGGGGAAAATCTCAAGACATGTTGAGCCAAAGCTACCAGTGTCACCGGAAGTGCCTGACCCCTCTGAATACCCCGACGATTCTGATACACAATCAAGGGGAAAGAAGAGGAAGGCAAATGATAAGAAAGAGAAGAGTAGTAACAAGAAAAGTAAGAGCAAAGGAAAGGATAGTTCGGGGCCGGCACGATTACCAGTACTGCTAGCGTCGGATCCGGTAACAGAGAGTAATGAGTCTATAGCGGGGAGGACTGAAGGTGTGGAATCAGGTCAAGAATCACAGAAAACTCCAGATGTTGTGCCAATATCAGGTAAGGACCAGTATTCCTTGATAAAGTTTTGAGACATCGATGTTCGGTTAAATGTGCGAACATTCGTTTGCCCCCATATGCTAACTATCATCTTAAAAGATCCGGAGTCTGCGCCTCCATCAGACGATAATCTAAGCGGAAATATAGAGGCCGGAGAAACAGAACCTATACCTGAGAGCGAGCCGACTCAGCCTGAAGAACATCAGGTTAAGGAAGAAGCATTGCCGAATGATCTGCAAGCAGTGGATGACTTACATGTAGAACCTGAAGGCGTTTCAAGCACGGAAGGCAGTCCGATCATCGAAGAACATCCGGTTAGGGAAGAGACATCGGGGAGTGATGTATCTACAGTAGAAGATGTACAGGTGGAAAATGGTGATATTCCGAGCACAGAAGAGGCCCCCCTGGTCACCAAAGAAGTCCAAGTCGATGCCGAAACTTCTTCAATAAACGAAGAGACTGAAATTACGGAAGATCAACCTACGGCTACGGATGCGACGGAAGGGAATACAAATGATCCCAGCAGCGAGGCTGTTCCGGAAACACCAGTGGAGAATTCTATCATTAATGAGGAGACTTCTACGACGAATGAAATTTTTTCACAAGATTCTGAGGTGACTGAGGAAATTCCAAGCAGTGGGGATATTTTAAAAAGTACGGACGACACCCTGCCTAGTAGCGAAGAGCCCTCAGATCCTATCAAATTCATACCGGAAACTACCACCAGTGAAGAAGAATCGAGCCACGTGGAGACACATACAAAAATCGAAGATATACGACCGGAAGATGGCATTGCCTCTATTGATCAACCGGCTGTTGTGGAAGAAATTACAAGTCCTGATAAAGAAACACTACCTCCAGCTGAGCATGTATCCGACAAGACTATTATGTCAACCCAACCAGAAGATCAGCCACGTGATGAATCTATCGAGGAAAGCTCCCCCGAAGCGCCCACTCCTCAAAAAGCTATTTTCGAATCTAGCGAACCGGAATCTCTACCTGCGGAAGAGCCCGTAATGACTGAGAGCCATCTTGAAGTCGAGGAGAAGGAAGAATCTTGCAATGCCAATCAAGAGACTATGGCAATTTCAATAGAAGGCCTTTCGGGACAATCAGGTACCGAGGGCTCGAATGATCAGTCTCAAGAAATAGAGACTGAAATACCATGTCCCGAAGAAACTGGACCAGAAAAGATTGATACTCTTGAGGTCATTGAAGATCATGCTGCGGAAGACTCTGAGCCGGACGATCCTTCCTCTGTCCCAAGGGAGGACGTCATTACAGAAGCGGAACCTAAGATCGACAATAATACTGGGGCTACTGAAGAGCCACAAGAAAAAGTCGAAACTAGCAAAGTGATAGACCACGTGGAAGGGTCCAACATCAAGGACGATATTGTTCAAGAATTAGCACAAGCAAAGGATATTGATGGAGTGTCAGCTATTGAAAATGATAATACTGGAGAGCCAGCCGTAGAGACTCCGGAAATCAGCACAAAGTCTACCGAAGCAGAAATGGTTGAACCAGACGAGAACGTTCCAGATATTCCAGTTACAGCCGAGGAATCAATACCGGACCAAGAGGATGGCCCCGTTGAGGTCGACCAACATAATGCCGACGTAGATGTTGAAGAATTGCCAGCCGAAAGCGAAAATCTTCAGGAACCTTTAGTGGGTAAGGAATCGTTGGATGAGATTCACGTGGAAGAGTCACCAGTCATCGTTGAGGAGAAATCAGAACCAGAAACTTCCGCATCAATCATGCAGACTTCACCTGAGACGGAAGAAAGCAATGGGAAACCAGAAAATGAAGAAGTGCCGACAACAATTGATCAACCTTCTGTCGAGATAGAAAAATCTCCAGAATTGCAAGAATCCGAAAAACTTTTGGGCAAAATTGATGAAATCCAAGAATCACAAGCAAATGACGATACATCGGAAATATCTAGAAGTGAGGACATGCCTATCGTGGTTGAGGATAATCAAAAATTGGAAAATGCTACGCCGTTTGAGGACATTGAAAATTCTTATGAATCATCAGAAAGTGATGAGATAGCGGATTTACTTATGCCTGAACAAGATCCAGCTGTGCTTGAGGAGACATCCGAACAACATCAGGAAGAAGTGCCAACAGAAGAATCTCCAGCCGTGACGGAGGATGTTCAAGAATCTCCAGAAAAATCTGTCACGGGGCCTGACATTGGCAATCAAGACATTCCTGTCAATACCGAAGATGTTTCTGAGCCTTCGAGCGGCGAATTGCAACCCGAAATTTTAGAGGGAGAACTTAGTGCTGATCCCCAAGAGTTATCCCTTACCAAAAAGCAGCCACTAGACGAAACTCACGAAAATACTCCTCTGATCCCCAAAGAAAGTCCTGTCGAAATCTATCCAGACAGCATTAATCCCAAGTCACTTAAAAGTCCACAGGAAGAGCCATCTGTTTCCGAACAGACAGACAATATTGAGGTTGAGGAGCTGAAAGGATCTGAAAATGAGACATCAGACTGGGATGGCGATTCCAGCGATCAAGACTCGGATTCTGGCATCGAACACGCGGACGAGGATACTCCTGCTGTTGATGGAAATCACCCAGAAGCCGACAAGGAGAAAGATTTATCCGGGACTGATGAAACAAATGCTCTTATTCTTGAGAGTGAACTACAAGAGGTTTCAGAAGCACCCATTATGGGGGATCCTCTCGAATCCGTGGATGAGAATGGAAACATTCAACACGACGAATCAGCAACTGTTGAAGAACCCAATGTTCCAGCCCTCGTGGAGGAATCTTTTGAAAACTTGGAAATAACTGTTGTGGAAAATTCCTCCGAACCGGTGGATGAAAAGGAAAATATACAATCAAACGAAGAGGCTGAAATCGAAGAAGTCAATGCTCTCATGCCCGAGTCACGAGCCATTGAAAGCCCGGAAATTTCTGCTACAGAAAATCCTTCCGAATCGGGAGATGAGAGAGAATATATTCAGCCCAATGCAACTACCATCGCTGAGACCCCCAATGTCCCATTGTCTGAAGAACAATCTATCGAGAACTCGGAAGCACCGGCTGTGGAAAACTCTTCTGATTTGGCGGATGAGAATGAAAATGTCCAACCGGACCAAGAGACTGAATTTGAACCAATCGACACTTCCGTGCTCAAACCTGAAGCTATCGAAAATCCAGATGTCCCAGCTGTGGAAACTTCATTGAATAGATCCAGCGAGGAGGAGAAACCTATTGATGGCTCAGAAGCCATCCTCTCGCAGGAATCTAATGTTTCTGATCCAATTCAAGAGCCAAACGAGACCTCAGAAACACCTGCCGTGGAAGAAAATAGCTCCGAACCGGTCATCGAGGGGAAAGAACCTATTCACCCAGAAGATATTACCACAAGCGAAGAGTTTAATATTCCAATGCCCGAGGAAAGAGCTATTGATAATCCGGATGTCCCTGTTGTAGAAAATACTCTCGAACCAGTCCGCGAGGATACGGCACTTGAGGCCTCGGAAACCATTCTGCCTCAGGAAGCTGATATCCCTGTTCTGGAGCAAGAATCAATTGAGGTTCACGATGCACCTGCCGCCGAGAAAAATAGCCCGGAACCAGTCGTTGAGGATAAAACCCCCATTCAATCCGAAGAAATCTTCTTTAGTAAAGAATCCAATGTTCCAGTCCCAGAAGAACAATCAGAGGACCCCCTTGAAGAACCTGCAGGTAAGTTGATGCCCGATATTCTTCTGCCAAACTTTGTGAGTATGAAAAACTACGTACTAAGAGAGCAATAAACAGACACAGAAGAGGGAAAACAGGATGTGGAAATTGAAGACGTTCTTACCAGTAAGTTTGCCCATATTTTCACTCGCAAACTTTGTTTGGTTTAGAGGGGATGAGTTCGAGGAAATAACAAAATAAAATAGCCACAGAAGACGAGCCTAAAACCATCGATGCCATCGAACCACCCATGTTAGAGGAAAATGGAAGCACAGAGAAAGAAAATGACACACCAGTTGGTAAGAGCTCACAAAATTAAAAGACTATCCTCAACAACATCCACGATATACTAACTTTTGATTTCAAGCCCCAGAAGCTTTACCCATCGATCATACACCCGTCGAGATAATAGTAAATGAACAACCAATAGTAGAATCAGCAACAGAAGTGGAGGTTCCAGAAAAAGCAGCTGGTAAGTGTTGAAAATTAATTTTTTGAAGCGTAGCTAAAAGAAATCAGAACCCGAGTCAATACCAATGGAGACAGCCCCGATTGAAGAGAATTCCATAGAAGATCCTCCCACAGAAGAGCCCGCCCCAGACTCCGCCCAGGAAATTCCAGCTGGTGATTATCCCATGCCAATTTTCTCCACGCCTTCAATAAAAGAAATGCTGATGTCAAACATAGAGCCTGAACCCGAATCCACACCAAACGATACTATGCCCTCTTCCGTTCAAGATCAAGTGTCCTCGGAGTCTCCCATGGAAACAGAAGCCAGTAAGTGCCCCGGAGGTTTTGAATTCCTCTCGAACTGGGCTTTGGACCCCCTCCGTCGAGCTTCCCCAAGAGATATCAAGCTCATCGACGTCTCTCCAGCAGTCGATGCTTCTGTTACCGAGCCTGTGATTGTGGAAGAAATTTCTCCTGGTAACTATTTGTTTTTTTTTGTTCACTGGATGATAAATATGCTAATACAAAGTTATTAGAACCTGCGCCGGTTGAGATTGTACAAGATTCAATAATTGAAACCCCCGCGCCCGAAAGCATTCAGACGGAAGTTGCTACTGGTAAGTTAAATATTCTTTTCGATCGACACATATGGAACTCTGTATATCGATATCCACGATCATATTATTTGGCACATTTCGCAGCTCAAAATTCGCAAAATGTCAGAAATCTGCCTCGAACATTTCAAGATCATTCTATCAGCCCATGCCTAAGTCTAGCCGGTTTAATTGAATGTTTGCAATGTCCAAAACATATTCCAAGCATCCAAAAATATCGAGAACTTTCATCCAGAAAGATGACAAATCCAAAGTTGTGAATAATCTTGAACATTGTGAACCCAAACGCATTGTGAACCCGAACGACTCCATCACTCTATCGTTCATTTTATATGTCAAATAATCAAACAAGATTCCATTCAACATAAACTAACATCAAATGCTCCCAGAACCCGACCCAGTATCATCAAATCCATTACCACCGACAGAACCCGTCATTGAAATTTTGGAGGAACAGGAACAAGCACCACCCGGTACGTTCCATCTTGGAGGCCTTGAGTCCGTTCTCGTGTTGGGTCTAGAGTTTGCGATAGCCCGAAGTTTCAGAGATAGAGATGTTCATTTCCACTTTCCCCCTTACCTCATGTACTGACGCTAAGTTTTGTTTAGAGTCTGAACCTGCACAAATTGATGTCGTTAAATCAGTTGAGGAGGATCAGGGAGAGCAGCCTGGGGCCTTCGAGAAGATAGAGGAAAATATGCCGGCTGAGGGTGCGTATTATCTACCTTTACCAAAATAATTTGTACTGATGTTGAATAGAAGTTCCAGCTACTCAAGAACAGAGTGAAGAATCTAGTCTTGGAGAGACACACGTTGAACCTACCGTTGAACCTACCGTTGAGCAAGCTGAAGAGACTATTCCCGAGGGAACTCCGATTGAGCCCATTGTCGAACCAAGTAACAATCCTGCCGAAGAAGATGTTCAGGAATCTTATCAAGAGTCAACAATTGCAGACCAGCCCTCTGAAGACATCCCTAGTGAGGAACCAGTGAAGGAGGATCTAATCATCGAAAAACCTACCGTCGAGCCCGTCCAGGAACCACCGATTGAAGAATTTATCAACGAAGAATCTATCGTCGAGACCAGCGAATTTGTGGAAGAACCGGTATCTCAGGAACCAACTATCGAACAACCTGCAGAGGAAACCAACATTGTACCACCGAACGAAAATCCCCTAGATGTATTGGCCGAACAGCCAAGTGATGTGCCTGTTGTAATGGATGAAACACCCAAAGAAGTGCCGGCGACAGATGAGCTTTCTATGGAACAAAGCATGGAAATCAAAGAATCATCCGAAGAGTCTGTTCAGGAGTTACCATCTGATCAACCCGCGATTACAATCATAGAAGAACATCCTCAACCTCAGGAAATTGCTCAAGAAGTTATTCCAGAGCCTCGAATAACCACTTCACCCCCAGATTCCGTTGAAGAACAAGGCGAACTACCAATACACGAGAAGTCAACTGAAGTAGAAGCCGAAGACTTTGCGGCTGTTGCCCTTGCTGGACTTGCAGGTGCGGTCACAGTCAAGGCCTTAAACGACAAGGAAGAGACTGGGACAATAACCGATCAACCTTTAGTCGACGAGCCAGATCTTATTGAAAGTCGAGAGGATAAAGGAGTTGAATCCCCCTCTAAATCGGATAAAGACAGACGTAGACATAGGAGCTCAAGACACCACTCATTTAGTCATCATAACTCAAACAAATACGGCGAATATCCACCTTCCAGCAGACCCGAGGAGCAGACACGACGCCGAAGACATTCACATAGCCACAGATCCAGTGGCGCAACCAGTGACAGAGAAGATGACAGAGAAAACCATCGTAGTCACAGATCTGGTCAAAAGGAGGAGGATAGAGAGCGACCAGAACGTTCCCATCGCCGACGATCTAGTTATAGAGAAGACGACCCAGAGCGCTCTCATAGACATAGGTCTGGCCGTAAAGAAGACAAGGAGGATAAACAGGAGCCTACCCGTGACATCTCTCCAGCTAAACAATCTCCAGAGCGTCGAGATAGTGCTATTGAGGGTGTGGATGATGAACGTGAGCGTCGCCGACGCCATCGTAAAGATCGTAGTCAAGAGGAACAAAAAGAACATGACAGAAAAAGAGAGGAACGCCGAGCAGCTAAAAGAGAAGCAGCAATCAAGGCTGAAGAAGCTTTCAGAGCAGAAGAAGTGCGAAAATCTGAGGAGGCA
This sequence comes from Ciborinia camelliae, assembly GCA_025890175.1. Classification (NCBI taxonomy): domain Eukaryota; kingdom Fungi; phylum Ascomycota; class Leotiomycetes; order Helotiales; family Sclerotiniaceae; genus Ciborinia; species Ciborinia camelliae. The sequence continues at coordinate 1,019,294 of JANPYM010000010.1, forward strand.
AAGGCTAACGAGGAACTCCAACAGAAGAAGAAGGCAGAATCAATTCCATTATCAGCGGTTCCAAAGCGATCAGGATCACGAAGAGAAAGTATCTCAAAGACGTATCCTATTACTCCTCATGAAAATGTCAACATCAAGTCTCGACTCCTCAGTCTCAAGAAGCGCGTCCAAAGTGAGGTTACCAGCCCATTTATGGCAAACGACGAGCCACATATCAAGGAGAAGGTTACTCCCGTCCAACGTTCCAGAAGAGATTCCATCGTTGAAAGTGGATTTACCAGTCCATTTATGGGCAATGATGGACCGCAAATCAAGCAGAAGGTTACTCCCATCACACGGTCCAGAAAAGATTCCATCGTTGATGAACCGGGGCCTCCTCAATTTGACATAATACCTGAACGTCCAAAGATGAGTTCTAGTACAAGAAAATCATCATCTCGTTCGTATCCACATCATTCGCACTCATCATCTCGCAGAGATTCCGAGAGAACTTCTAGTTCCAGGAAAGAGCCAAGTCGACGAGAATCCACCCGGGAGAAGTACAAGACCGAGGAGGACAAAGAAGCAAGAAGAGCGCGCAGGGAGATGAGAAGGCAAGAGAAGCTCGCTGAAGAAGAAGCGGAGGCAGGAAATAGACGCCAAAGAGAAAAGGATGATGATTTGAGACGTCAACATCGTGAGGAGAGACGAAGAAGGCGAGAGGAACGAGACATTGAGGAACGAGAGACCAAGGAGCGAGAAATGAAGAACCGAGAGGCCGAGGAAAAGAGCGATAAAGTGGAGCCAGACCCCGAAAAAGACGTCGGCAACGAAGAATCAAACCCTAGCTCAAGACCAGCTACCCGCGAGAGACGACCGACCAGACCACACCATTCACAATCCCAAAGTTCACGAGGCTCTCGTCCAGAGATACCAACACCTCGAGGTTCTCGTTCTTCGGAAAAACCAGCGGAGAAACCCAAGAATGCTTTCAAGAGCTTGATAACATTGGGAAAGAAGGTCTTTGCTTCGGAAAAGCATTGACTATGAAATGTATAACGGCCATAATGATACAGGAGTTTCTTTTGTTTGATTATTGTGGTTATTATTCTTGATTGTTATTATGATTTTTTATGATTGTGGAGTACGCATATGACAATTGTTGGCCGGTGATCTGATTATTGAGACGATGTTATGATACGATACCTGTTTGATATATGTTTTCAAGTACGCATTGATATTGAGGAGGATCTAATGGGGTTCTTGTTGTCTGTCAACCTTTTGTATTTCAAGTCTCTTTGGTCATATTTTGTTTATTTAACTGTAGTTATTGAATGTACTTAAAAAACCTTGGGATATTGGATAAAAGAATCAATGGCTTTCTTCAGTTGCAGTTGAGCAGTCTATCATGATATTACCTTTGATCTGTCTTCGTATTTTATCTCTATTTCAAGATTCGAGATATGCTTCTTCAATTCTCTTCTCTTTTCTTGTGAGTGAGTGAGTGTATTTAACTTAAGATCGAGTAGTTGAGGAGCCGTACAGATATGGTACTGCAGTGATGATTCAAAAAACGCCTCTCTCTGTATCCGGGTCCCTAGAAAACTCGGTGAACTCTAGGTTGATGAAAATGGATTAATGTGTGGCGAAGAAAGGAAAGAGCAAAACGTAACTCCCGTGGGTCCGGAACCTCAAATTTTCTATTCTTTGCTAAGTTCCTTCCTTTCCTTTTCCCTCTGTCTTTTGTCTGCTTTCTTATCTGAACGTTTAAGGGATGTTTACTTCCTTCCTTCCTTCTGCTGGAGTTTGAACGTATTGGGAATGTATAGCCGAATAACCAATTATGGGTTAAGTTAAGTACTAGTATTCCTTAGTATTATTCTCTCATCTGATATTGCTTTGCTTCACAATTGGTCTAGACCATGGATGATCAAGAATAGAAAGAGAGTGGCCAATTTCGCGCGGACGCGGAGAGTTGCATCAAAAACCGTTGAATCCACAAAATCCACTTGCACGTCCAGACTCCAGACTCCAGTCCATTCTTGTGCTACACTAATTGGCATTTTGATATATTGAATTGATATTGTTCCTTCAACGTCTGGGAAGTCCTTTCCATGTCTTCATAATTTGTCAAGTTTCAATTATGCATGCGAGCTGGAATGAAATTACCTGCATGGCCATTGAGGAGCGACGAAAACCAACCAACCCGTCGTTATGATCGCCGACGTTGGCAGAGGAGACATGCTTCTTGCACAATCCCCAATGTTGCTGTCGCAATGTCGTGGGTTTATTGGACTCTTTATTTAACAAACTTCAACCATCTTGTTTGCACACTGTTGGTTTTATCGGTCTCACCCTCGCTCGTGTTCAATGCAGCATAGATTGTCTCATTGTGGCGGATTTCATCCATCATTCATTAATCATCGTTGAAGCCGCATTTCCCTGGAGCCCTGCTCTTTTTTTTCTTTTCATAAAAATCAAATTGACCCGTAGCCGTCTGCCGCTATTTGCGTGGCAACATGTACTCTGTATAGTATACTCCCTGGACTCTGCATCCCTACGGCACATGGAGATGGACATGGAGATAGACATGGAGATGGATATGGAGATGGATATGGATATGACATGTACAATTTTCTTCACTTAGATTTCGTGCTTACGAGTTCTTTCAGTACTAAATTGCGATACCCAGTCGTGCCAATTCCAATTCCAATTCCAATTCCAATTCCACCTGCAGTGCAAACTACCTGTGACAGTATCATAACCGCTTGAGTCGTCTTGACGTTGACCTGGAGATGATTTTCCGGTTTTGGGCGGGGCGAGGGGGGCAACTTGGCAAGAGAGGGAGAAGTCTCAAAGCGCTGAAATTTATTTTCCCTTTTTCCCTGATCACTTCAGAGTCCACAAGGATAAGTTTTGATCTTCGCCTCAATCAGGAAGTTAAAATTACCTTCAAATCATCTATCCGAAATTGAAATTCTCGTTTCACCCCCCAATTTTTATAACCAAAAGATTCGAGAGGCATACCCGGATGTATCATTATCATTTTTTTGTTCCCTGAATTCCAATAAGTTGCAGATGTCAGCTGATATTATTGCTTGGTTCGTTCGTTTGAATACATTTTTAAGCCACCAACATGCCTCACTCTTTACTACTCTATCTCTATCTCTATCTCTATTCTATCCTGCCTTCACTCTCTCACCCATTTTTGGTATTTCCATCCCGCTCCATCAGATATCCAACATTATCGTGATGATCTACAATCTTCACTGACTATGCCGCACGCACCACAACCTTTACATCGTCTTCGCGACCAGCCCACGAGCAAATCCGGGGTATATAAGAAGATTGAATATCTTCTATCAAAGCTAAAAAGTAACCGTCCACCATAAAATCAATTTGTGACCAAATAACTGACTATTGGAAACAAGTCCGGACACTTTCTTCCCAGGAACAGGGACAAAAACAGGCTCATACCTTAGGACCATGTAATGGATTTTTCAATTTACCAGCCGAGCTTCGGCATGAGGTCTATTCATATCTCTTCAAAAATTTGAGATGTCGAAACGATATCTTTTGTGAAGCAGAATGCCACGACTTTTTCACTCACGAAGGAGCAGTCCTGTTTCGCGTGAACCACTGGTTTTTGAATGATGCCGCCGAATTTTTGTGTCGGATGAATCCTCGATTTACATTATATCGACCTTCGCTGTGTCGTTTTGCTTTCTCTATCACAAACAATTGTGTTCGATTTTTGAAAAGCCTGGAATTATCAGTCCCATCTTCCGAGATCATTTTACTAGAGCCAATTTTTGAGGAAATCTTGGCTTCCAATGCTCCTTTAACTTCACTTATCTTACATCTTACTCCTACCTTTCCAGGAAGCTTGAGTCATCCATGGCCAATGTATATTATCCCAAGATTACAAGTGGAAACACCGGCAAAAGAACATTTTTACAATGTTCATCCTCATTATTTATCCATCGAATACCATTCGCAAGCTGCTGTGGATAATTGCCATCGTTCCCCATTATTTATAGGCAAACTCCAAAATCTTCGATACTTGAAGATTACAGGACAGCCCGAATTCGATATCATGTTTGAACTTGCTATCGTGAAACTCCATCTTGGAATGATGGGCGCCGCTAAATCAGCCGGGACACACGTCGCTTTATCACCGAATAACGGGCCTCGTGGTGAGGAATGGTATTATGAAATTTGGATCATTCCGAGTAAGCAATTGCTGTTATTGGCCGACCTTTACGGTTATCGTTGCAATGCTCCCATTCTGAGATTGGTTTCGTAATGCTGACATTGAATACAGCCCCCCGTCACCCGAAGCCAGCAAGTCTTGCATCGCATAAGCTCTTGGAGCGCTGATGACGCCGGCATTTCAACTCGTCTTGAGAAATTTTACGAGCTTTATTCCTACCATAGGGATTGAAATGCAATCTGACTCTTACCGGTGGGCCCATATCCAAGGCCTTTTCTTGCCCGAGATATGGTCTACAGAATCAAGCCATCTTGGCTCTATCTCTGTATCGTGTAAGACTGAAGGCGATATCTGCCAAAGTGCGGCTCTACAACTATATCCACAATGAAATGGCGGGCTCGGAGAGATCTAATTTCCTGCAGCTTCTGCCTTGTTTCATTCTTCATGTTAACACCCACCTAAGAAACAACAGATCAGCAATCAACTCATAATTTCAGTTTGTTGAGTTGTGGTGACCAAGATGATGAAAGCTTAATGGCATAAGGCGCAACTACGAAAGCCTTGTTCGAATACCATGGGACTTACGCATGGTGTATGGTGCCATGGACGACATGAAACTTATCGAAACTTTTTGAGGCGCCAATTATATTTGACAGTTGATGATTAGAAGCATTCTGCAGCACCACGACCGAAAGGAACTACACTTCGAAAGAAAGAGCTGATAGCAATCATACGGCTACGAATGAAATGCCCATCGAACTTAAATGGTCTTGTACACTGTACCGCGATTCCATTTCTGCAGACCGATCGTCACTCCGAAAAGCCGACAGGTCGACCCGAATCTTGCCGGGTACGTCGAACAAGTTAAGACCGATTCCATCTCAAGAGATATCTTCTCCACTCTGGGCCACTAGACCTAAATGTACAACTTGAGTGTTAGTAGCGGACAGTGAGAAGCTTCACGCAAGATATCATACGCCACCGACCGCGCAGATCATCATTGATATACAGCTTTGTGGTATTACAGAGACCTGTATATCGAAAAAGGCGTAATGATATTATCGTCTGATCTCAACTTCACATTTAATTTTCATCCTATTGGTTAAAACAGTTATTTTATACCTCTGAAAAAAAAGTCTAGCGCTTATTCATCCGATCTTGAGCTCTTTTACCCTTGCAATTAGGCAGCGAAACCCTTCTTATATATCTGTTGAAAACTGGGGGTGGTTACAGTTTACTATATTCACATCATACTGAATGGAGGGGTCTGCCCAGGGCTGGAAACAAGCAGTATTGGCTTCTCAATATGGACGGTTATACCCAATTATAATCCGGATCTTTGCTCAAAGATCTATCCACCATTCACGAATCGAAAAACGACATTATCTTAGGACCATTCCCCCATTTGCACAAACAACCTGTCCAGTACACCAAGCACTATCACTCGTGCACAACATCCCCACAACCCCCGCAATTTCAGAAGTATACCCCGGTCTTCCTCCCGCATTTGGCGCATCATCCACCAAATCCTGATCATCCAACTCCGGCCTAATTTGACTTCCCGGCGTACTCTCAATCCAAGGCTTTAGACGCTTCTTGAAGTCCGCAGTGGTCCCAGCCCACATATCCGTCTTCACAGGTCCAGGGTTAACTGAATTGACTGTCGCGCGATTGTTCAATTCTCGTGCCCATGTTCGTGTCATGGCTTCTACGGCGGCTTTAGTGCCGCCATAAACAGTTTGTCCCCAGAAGCCCGTAGAACTGGATACAGATGATAGATTGATAATGCGGCCGGATCGATCATGGGGGAGGTAATCTAGAGCTGCTTGTAAAAGAAGAAGGGGACCGAGGACATTTATTTTGTATTGCCATTGGAACTCATCGATGGTGATTTCTGGGATTGGTGTATTCTGTGATACACCGGCATTATTGACCAGAATATCGATTTGGAATTTCCCAGATTGGGAATCCAAGAAGTGAGATTTGCTGGTGCTGATGATGGTATCAGCACCTGATTTCTCAGAAATATCAGCTTGGACAATTAGAGTCTTGATGCCGTATTTTCCTTCAAGGCTTTTGGAGAGCTCTGTGGTGAGAGAGGATGAGGATGAGGATGTATAATTTAGGACTAGATTGGCGCCTTTGGATGCGAGGTTTTCCGCTATTGCTGCTCCAATTCCTGGGGTAATTTGATTAGTCGGAGTTATACTTCTAAAGTGTGTGATAGTATGGACGGCCAAGGGGATTGGGAAAGGGATTTCAGATGTATATCAGAGTAACACACAAACTCACCTCTAGAAGCACCAGTGATGATAGCAAGTTTTCCTTCTAAAGGCCTATAACCTGGAGAAGCCATTGCGTACTTTTTAAATTGGTGAGTCCTGATAGTAATCTTAAAGCTTGGAGAGGGAAGAGATATCTGAGTTTATTGTTTTCACTTCGTCTTCGGGGGATGATATAAAGAAATTATAACAGACAGCTATAGACAAGAAGACAAAAGACAAACGGAAAGAGACATCTACTTAACTTTATATGTGTGTAACAAATAGTGAATAAGTTCCACCACTTAATTGAACTTTCCTTCCCTCCCCTTCTTCCCTGGCCACCTGCATCACTTGATCACTTGTCGCTTATGGTGGGGGATTACCTTCAATTGTCGGCATAGAGATCTCCGGGGTCCATTTATCACTTTATTATTTAAGCGCACCAATTATGATTCTTTGAAGGTGGAGCTCTATGTACCATCACACATTGTCTATCATCCAGTTCAGAGCTCTCACACAAGCAACCAGTGAACCTCCCTCCCCACCATAACCCAATTGAAAGAAAGATATACCTTTCCGTTGCAACAATGGATATTAGACTTTTGCGTCCTTCGGATATTCCGCATGTACAACATGCCAATATCACCAACCTTCCCGAGAAGTTTGTCTCCCACTCCCCCTCCTCTCCCCTCCCTCTTTCTCCAAATTTCCCTCTTCCCAATCCTTGCTTACTAACAGCCCTTCCCCCATAGCTATTTCATGAAATACTACCTATACCATGCGCTCTCCTGGCCCCAACTCTCCTACGTCGCAGTCGACGTCTCGCGCCCTCAAAAAACCCCCTACGATTATCCCCGCATCGTCGGCTATGTCCTTGCGAAAATGGAGGAGGATCCAGCGGATGGGGTGCAGCACGGTCATATTACTAGTTTGAGCGTCATGAGGACGCATCGCAGATTGGGTATTGCAGAGAAGCTTATGAGGCAGAGTCGTATGTATTTTCTCTTTTAGGGGGTTTGTTCTCGTTTTGTGGTTTTATCTTTGTTGGGGGGGGGGGGGGGGGG
>JANPYM010000010.1:1026823-1132849 GCA_025890175.1 Ciborinia camelliae
GTATAGATGGATTGGTTTGTTGATCTTAGTATAAGCTAACACAAAATAGAAAAAGCAATGGTCGAAACCTTCTCCGCACAATACGTCTCCCTGCACGTCAGAGTCTCCAACCAAGCAGCCCTCCGTCTCTACCGCGACACACTGGGTTTCCAAACCGAGAAAATCGAAGCAAAATACTATGCAGATGGCGAAAATGCTTACTCGATGAATCTTGATTTGAGTTATATTAGAGAACAGATATTGGATGAGGCGGAAGAGGATGAGGGGGAGCCTGTGGGGAGTGCGGGGAGTAGGAAAGATGTTAAGGCTCTGGAGGAGGGGAAGGAAGTAGGGGATGAGAAGAGCGAGAAGAAGAGGAAGGTCAAGGTGGGACGTGGACTGGGGGTGGGAGAGTTGGTTGAGAAGAATGAGGCGTTACCTATTAGGGAAGGGAAGTGAGGTGATGGGATCGAGATTATGAAATATCTCGTTCCAGCGGTTGAACGATATGAGTGAACGAAACGAGGATGTTAAAAGTATATTGACCGGCATGGCTGCATCCATATGATATGCATACATGCCCGGAGTCTAAAAGTTATTCATCCTGGTGAACTAACATGGCGCTATAGCTATAGATGATCTATGGGTTACTTTCTCATATAGAGGAGAGTATGTTCCGATGAAAGAAAGCGATTTGCATGTTTCATGGGGACTGAAAACTGAGGTTTCAGCCCTCAAATACTAATATAGATAGAATATTCAAATCAAAATAAGAATACTCGACATCTTGCAAGCCTTTTATTTCTCCAGAAAGAATTTTGCTTGTATACTGCTGGTGGTTATATTGCGCATAGAATAAAACCGCTTCCATATTAGGTATATAACTCCTCAACGTTCTTGGAATCTTCAAATCGAAGAGTATCATATCAGGCCAGTGAGTGAAGTGCAAGTATTTTACATGCATCTGCTATTTACTAAGTTTATCACACAACAAGGGCAAATGGAATCTATTTGTATCTGAAAGCACAGTATTGCATTGATGAAATAATGGAAGGAAAAATGTGAATTTATTGAATTATTTGGCGTGGTAAGGAAACCTATAAACTATAAAGGAGCTTTATTGCTATTGCTATTTTCTCCAGGAATAGGAGGTGCTGGTTCGACGGGTGATATAGGGTTAGTAGGCGGAAGGCTTGCTTTTGGGTTTTGAAGTGGAGGTGAAGGTGGGATTGGATCGGTGGGTGGGATTATAGCTATCCATATCTAAGGGCGGAGCTGCTTCGATCGGGGGAGGATTTGGCTCCACATTTGAAGGAGATATTTGGACGACGCGGAGAGGAGTTTCTTCTACGGGTGCTGGGTTCATGGGTTCATGGGTTCGGTGGGTGGTACTGGGTTGGTTGGAGAATTTGGTTCTGAAGGTGAGAGCGAATCCGTAAGACGGTTTGGTTCAGCGGGGGCGGTGGGTTTAGGAGCTGCTGGTGGAGGTGGAGGAATAAAGTCGCCGGGCTTTTGTAATCCAATGTTATTTACTGGTATTGGAGTCTCGGTTAGAGATGGGGGCGCTGGACATATCTTCGGGTCTTCAGTATACTCCGGACCTTTGTAGATCGGATTTGGATCTTCTCCCAATACACTCTGTCCTTTGACCAAAACAGGGATTACAGCTCCGGTTTTAAGTGAGAAGGTTCGATGACCGATGACTCGTAAGATGGTGTTGATAGCTCCGGAATGGGAACTGAGTGAAATAAAAGTACTATTATCATTCATGAATAAATCGTCGAGAAGGGTTTTAAATCTTCGGTTTTCTGCCTCTTGGGTCTCAGAGTAATTGGCGCGCCAATAAGGATCTTCTTCGGGGAATTTGGATTCGAACTTCCAGTTAGGGAAGAGGGCGTGGATGTAAGTTTTTGAGCGGCGTCGATCGCAAGTGTGGGAGGAGATTCCTTCACGGAGGAGTTCTTTGATGATGGGGACGAACGGGGGTGAGGAAGGAGGGAGTGATAGGTTGTTGAATGTGAGGGAGCAGGTTTCAAGACAACGGGTTAGGGGTGAGACGTAATAGGATTGGGGTGGAGATATATTTTGTGTTGTGATTAGTTTTCCCCAGAAGTCATTGGCTACGAGAGCTTGGGCAACACCAGTGGGAGCAAGTTGGGAATCGGCCCATGTGGAATTTGCATCGCCGTCCAGATGAGACCAGTAGCACTATGAGAGTTAGTGAGGATCGTGTATTGGAGGTCAGATAAAATATACATCCCATGCTTCTTTTCCCACTTCAGTCTCTTTTATATTGTGATACCCTTCTCCATGACGCCCCACTTTCAAAAGTCAATTGTACATCATGCGATGGAATCAATCGAGAATACATACAGTAAAGAACCTTATACCGAACATTCTCAGGAGTTTGAGTATTGAGCTTCACAACATGATTCTCAAATCTCTCCCATTGAGTCTTTTGCCTCTCAGGATCAAATTCTGGGTCCGTATCATACCCCCGATCCTTCAAACCAAAGTTCATGGTCTAAACAGTCATGTTAATATGAGGTCCAACGGCATGATTGCAAATATTCTTTCTTACAGTATAATTGAAGGTTTCCGAATCAGTATTCTGATCATCTTGTAGGAAATAACCAACAACGTTCCTGAACTCCATATGTCTAACCTTTGATTGTACCTTGTTATTCATGATGTAGAATGGGGCTAGAAAAAGTGTAGCTAAAAATAAGCAAGGTCTAGAGTTTGAGTTTGGTTGATTAGTTGATTAGTTGATGAGCTTAAAGTTCTCCGGGAATACGGAGTAAAGAAGTAAATCAAGACAACCAAATACAGTTCTACCTTAGGTAGTAAAGAGTAAAGAGTAAAGAGACAGTACAGAACGGGTTTCCCGTAAAAGGGTAAATCCAACTCACATAATCAAAGATATCCTCCAAACCCCCGTTTGTCGTTTATTCCCATGAGCGTATTGATAGGCATTAGCAATACCATTTGCGCCCAACCTTCCATTCGACCCCGACCCATCATTACCCAATAAAGATTCCTGATCCTCCATATCTTGCGCTTTCAACGTTCACAACCATCCAAGATCAAAACCGTAGAGTAAAATTGAACACAAAAGCGAAAACCATACAGAACATTCGGAAAAGAGAGTTAAATTTGGCGACGGTAGAAATATAGGCCTAGGCTTGGACGCTTTGATTAGAGAAATCAATCGTATATTGATTGTATTTAAGATGAAAGAGCAAGTCCAATTCCAACAATCATCACGTGCGAAGAAATTTAATTACCTATTCGGGTTGTTTTATAATAAGTTTGTGCCTACCTAGGTAAGGTTAAAATGTAATCAGCGCCGGTTTAGGCATGATAATGACCTCGAGAATTAAAATGTGGAAATTAATAAAGCGGCGGCATTATTGTCTGATTATGTAACATGAAGCTCAGGTACCTAGCTGGAGTTCCGATATCCATCCTCAATGGAATAATACGAATAATGCTAAAGGATCCATCCGTTTCACCAGTCAAAACGGTTCGAAGCGCAATGGAATGATCATGGTACGTCGTAAGGTAATACGTGAAAATTCTATGAGGATGAAGTTGACTTCGTCGGAATCTCTACCGGAAGAGATCCTCCGATTTAGCCAAAATTGGATTGGATTGGATTGGATTGGATATACCTAGTTGAGCAAGGGTTCTCTTTCTCTTTCTCTTTTAAGATCAGCGCATCTTTGATGTTAATATCATATATTGCCTTCCTTTGGCAGTACAGTCAGTATACATTTATGATCATCACAGGCATCATTTGCTGAAGCGGAGGGATTAGGTTGCATTGTTTGCCTGCTTTTCCCATTATGTTCAACGTTGCGAATTTAATCAGCTGAGCTATCTTAGCATGGGCATTGAGATTTCAATCCCGAATTTCAAAGCCCATATCTCCTACCAATTGCCCATCCAGTAAAGAATATAAGTGCCAAGAGACAATACGTGTTCCTGGATGAGGAAAATCCCTCGGGCGAAAAGGAAAAATCATAACAGCACCGTTGCAGCATGGCCAAACAATCCAATCCATTTGATCCCCTCGCAAGAGCATCAGGCAACATTCGACATTCGCCTCCTAGTTACCAAGCCCACCTGTTTGCATGGCGAGCACAAAGATTGTCCGAGGTGCAAGATGGGCATTGGTCCTCTGCAGCTTGCTCTTGTCCATCATGTGTGGAGGCTCGGTCTACCTGATTATGTCCATTATCGCTTGCTGCTCCACCATCCCGATTATGAGTTTGCAGTTCCCTATCCTGTGTAGCCTGAGATTGAGCGTCGCGTTGGCTGTTACTATGACCCGCTCGAGTCGATCTTCTCGCGAATCCTGACTGCACAAGATTTAGTCTTTTATTTCCAGATTGGTCGAGCTCAAACAAACTTACATCAGGGTGTGCCCTTGCAATATGACGAGCAGCCTCCAGGGTCATAAGGCGAGTGCCCATTTTGTATCTGTGGCGAAGTGGGTGTCGATATAGGATCTCGCAACGACAATGGGTGGATTCGAAGGTCTTTTACAGTGCAGTGTAGATTTGAAGGATCTAGAGACTTAATTTCAATGATCCGAGGGAGTATCGAGATTCGAAAATATATGTAGACTTTGCATGATATTATAAAATGACGGTGAGAAGCCTTGTATGGGCTTCAAAATTCCAACACAAAACGGTCCGTGACTCCGCGTTTGCTTTTCATTCTTGCAGCAGCCTTGAAGCACATGGATATGCTGTAACTTTTAAGTTTTGTGAATGGCTGATGTTTTAGCATATTCTTACGGTATTCCTATTCGTTCGCTTCGTCTTATACAATGTACTCATCATACATTATTTGAGCGGGTAGGTGCGCAAGGAAGCAGCTCTAACGTCTCCTATTGCGGGACAAAGAAGAATAGACAAGGGTTTATACCTCAAATTCATCATGTCGACTCGTTTCCCTTCTGCAAACCAAAGTCCTCTTCCGTATCCCGGAAGCAACTCGACTGGTCTTACGTCTGATGCCACACTACATAATCCTGTAAAAACTCGGACCGAGTGTCTGGAAAGGAAAGGATGTTGTGATAAGTAATCATAAAAATGGCCTTCATACAGATAATTTGCGGAACAACCATAAATGGACGCCGTACCTGCAATCATTTACAGTATACAGAGTCTTTGCAAACCCTTACACAGCGACTGACTGCGAAATCAAGAAGCGGGGTCCCACAGTCCTAGGCAAGATACCAATGCATAGAAACGTGATGTCAAGATTGCAATTCACCGCCCCTTCTGATCATTCGAGTCACATGCAGCAAAAAAGATTCTCTATTGCAACCGCCGTGGGAGATATCTAGTGCCCATGAAGAATATCGCCCTTCTCTACTATACTCCTTTGGCATTTAGCAAGGATCGCAGCTTGCCTACCAACTTCTTCGAGCCTACTAACAACATCTTTATTACCATCCACGAATCCGTAAAGTGCGTAGGGGATGCCCACGTCATTGCAGAATTCCAAAACAAGTTTCTGGGCGCGACGAAGATTATGTCTAGGCATCCTAGGGAAAAGGTGATGAATAGCTTGAAACTGAAGACCTCCATGAAAGAAGTCCAGCCACTGAGGACAATCGATATCCATGGTCGTGCGGAGCATCTTCTGTGGAAAAGACTCATGTGGCCCAAGCTCCGACGTGCTCATAGAGAAATGTGAAAGAGTTATCTGGGCATGAACCGGCGTAGTAACCACATGACTGATCAAGACAAAGGCAATTCGAGCACCATTTGTTGGAATACTTTTGTAAACTACTCCATAGCCAAACCATGTCCAGAAGAAAATCTGACCAGTAATTTCTAGCCATCGTTGCCACCATGCAGGACCTTTCTTTGGCCCAAGGCCTCGAAGAAGATATTCCCAGGACAAGCGATAGAGATTGAATCGACCAAAACAGAGTACTGCATAATAATAGTATGATTGGTACGGAAGTAGAAATTGCGCGAATGCATCATATTTCAAGCATTTTTCATAGTAGGTCGAGGTCAGAGAGTTCAAGTATCTGTGAGTGACAGCGAAAAAGGGGATATGTTGGATATCCGGATCATGCTCTGGTGAATTTGTCACAATGTGGTGGACATTATGATTGCGTTTCCACCATCCAAGTGATAGGCCACCAACGAAGTCTGCAAGCCCAATACCGATGAGGGAGTCAATCGTGAAGTTATGAGTGATACCCATATGACCCGCATCATGCACCGTGAACACTAATTGATGCCATAGGCAACCAAGAAACAACCCACTTGTCCCGTACCAGCCCCACTTCAGGCACATGAATGCCATAGAGGCAAAGAAAGTATATCGGCAGAATTCAATGGCGTATGCATTGTAATTGCAGTCGTACAGACCTTCCGCACGCATCCGTTCGTCGAGTAGGCGGTACTTTTGAACGATTTCTTCTTGCGTATCCGGATCTAGAGAAGGATATTTGGCATGGTCCAAATCGATTTGTTCCCGAGTCAAAGCATCCAAGTGGGACATGCCATCGTCCAGGTCAGGAGCAGATGATATGGAAGAGGCGGAGGACACCGGGCAGTCCTCTTTGGCCAGTCCTCTTCGGCGAACCTCTTGGCAATCTTCATCGAATATAGGCGAGGGAAGTCTTGACGTCTCAGAGCTCGTTTTCTCATCGAAAATATTCTCATCGTCTTCAGAATCGTTTGACATGCCTTCGACATAGCTTCGAAACTTTCCGTATTGTATCGGGGGCACGAAATTCTTCCAGCGACCTTCTATTCTACCAATTTGATATCTTCCCATAAGTGCTCTCGTTTCTGCCGAGTGAAGTCTATAGAGAACTGTCAGTCTGGATGATTGGGCAAGAATGAATTGGTGCTTTCACTTACGCATTTACTTCATCGGTTGCATCTCTGCCTATCATATGTCTAATGGCCTTATCTCCTCCAGGATGGTATTTCATCCAAGCATCTACTTTGAGAACGGCCTGGTCAACAATTATGATGGACCTGCCATCTGCGATGAGGCCTTCGACTTGTCTGCGAGATATAACCTTCTCCTTGGAGGCCGCCGCCACGGTCTTCAGGGAAGACATTATAGAATGATTTGTTTCGTACGCTGATGAGAAGAGCCAGCACAAGGAACAGGAAAACTGTAACGAATGTGAAAAGCAATGAGCAATCAATCAATTGATGCTCAAAAAAGGTTGTTTAGTACACTCATCAATCATTCGATAAATTTTCAATTATACCGTATTAATATATTTTATATTTTGAAGAAAGTTACCTAGGTACCTATGGTACTAAGTAGAACACGTACCTGGGGACAGCAGGGACTTGCTGTGTCTCTACGGAAGCTCACTACCTAACCTGGAAGTGCCAATTGAATCCCCTGAACCAAGGGCAGCCGGGGGGCTTGTATTTAAATCCCGTGATTTTATGGGACCAACAGGGCTATGGTCATTGCCCCTTTCCTACCAAGCTGCGCTTGCACTTCAACATCAACCTATCAACTCTACCTTTCTATGTAAATATTGATCCATAAGGCACTTTTTGTGGATTTACTATACCTATTAATATCATCCTGATAGTGTCATCTAAGATCAGATGAGAGTGAATGGTTAACATATCATAAGGTACCCATAGTATCGTAAGATATCACATATCAAACCCCAAAAACCATACTGTTTGATCATCATCTGAAAGTGCAGATAATTGATCACCTCATCTTCCCATATATGCCCACCATGGCCTGCTCAGGTGGGCTGTATAGTGCCTTGCATGGGAACTAGTGCAAACAATGTCAATTGTTTCTATGTGCCAAAGTCACGATGTGAGCGAGAACCAATTCACGGAAGGTTCACCCAGCAAGTGTCGAAGATATCGGTGGCGGTGACGGCCAGGAATTTAATATTCCGTCTTTATTCAAAGTCCAACGCAAATGCCTCATGCGATAATGAGTCGATCTCTTTTTGGGCTATTCTTATTGGGCTTTGAGTCTTTGCTTGCCATTTGCAACCTTGATCTTTCACCGCGGTGGAACTCTATTGTGACCTCATGCAGTAGGTTAAATAGTCTCATGCTACATCGAATGATTTCAGAAGTTTCTAGAATTAGTATATATTTCGGCTGTGTTCTAGTGTATCAACTAGTACAGTTTACATGTCGATATTGTCACATCGCCGGATGTAATATCTCTTTTGTATGCCCATTTTACCTGCTATCCAGATAGTCTCATTCGGTAAAAATATGCAGCAGTCATTGTGATCATCTCAGTGATATCTAGTCCCAAACACTGCCCCGCGGGATTGTGCTTATGGGTTAGGGTTCAACTCTTTCCCACATTCGTACACCGAAGAAAACTCTCGCATTCCAAGACGATCATAAGGCTTTTCTATGCCCCTTACGCTTGAGATCGTCACAATTCGTTTCTCTAGGCTTCCCTTTTCAACCCAATCCAGCAATCACGGCCTTTCAGAAGTCCAATCGCTGTTTTAGTCGGAAGTGACTTTGCATACCGCGATGGTACAAAATGTGTTTGTTTGACATCTTGACCCCTGCGTAACTTAAATGTACCTATCAAAAATATCCTACTGCCTAGAAGAAACCTTTACGAAATACAGCATATACCACAATAATATGGCACTTCTTCGTTGTTATCTCCTAATATTTCCGGTTGTACATGGATGTAAGCCTCATTCTCCTGGGCAAAATCATCGTTCCACGGCGAGAGGGTTATCTCTATTTCCCCAAGTATAAAACACTCGTGGGATGTCTCGAATCCAGAAACAATAAATCATTATTACACTCCTACAAACCCCTCAATATCTTAAAACACATTCTTCCCCTTCCAACCACCCAAAATGAATCTCACCAATTGCCTCCGCAAATACAACCCGAACGTCTTCCGCCAAGTAGACCCTTACATCGAACCCATCTACCTCCAATCACCCCACCGACCCCAAAACACTCTCTCACATTCCCTAATAATCCCACGTTCTCATCCTTCCAACAATTCCCCCCATATATACAGCGACTGCCAGTCTTGCGAAGACGATCCTCGCACCGGCGCCCATTTTTGCCGCACCTGTATCGAAGCCCAATATTACGCCCTACAGTCACAATCCCAATCCCAATCTCAATTTCAAGATATGTACTACAGCTGCGAATGTCCGCATTGCGATAGCGGTTCAAATTCTTCTACATATACCTCTAGAGCGTATACTGGTACCGCCGGGAGATATTCAAATGTGAATTTGGAGCCCATTACTCAACAACTGTAAGTTTAAATATTCAATTATTCACGCGAAGGGGGTGTAAATGCAACGAATGTGCTAACGATGATAGACATAATGCGGGAAGATATACACATATGCCTAGCAGTAGACTCGGACGAAGTCCTTATAGAGATGTGGGGTTACTTGGTTCCGCCTCTTGTTTAGGCGCCGTAAGTGGTTTGAGTGCGCTGGGTGGCATGAGCGGTATAGGCAGTCTTGGTGCTCTTGGTGGAGTGAGAGATTTCAGAGATACGAGGAATTATGGTGGAAGATATGGACTACAAAGCAATAGGCTTGGATTTCGACTGTAGGATTTGAGTTTTATTTCCTCTAGTCTTGTTACAGTTTGTCCATTCAATAATTATTGAATTTTGGAATTTTGGTGTTGTAATTGAATTCAGGAGTATCACGGGTTACAAGAAAGCAGTTAGTCGAAAATGGTTCGGCAAATTCTAGGTTTCATAGGTTATCAACGAGAACTGCAGATGCTCTATGTAACCATATCTTACACGAATCACAAATTCAGTCTCATGCTCATGCTTATGCTCGCACTGTTCATTACCAAATCAGCCCCCCCACCATCTTTAACGCCCTCCTAAAAATGGACGGCCTTGCCATAAGTAGCCATAGCAGCCTCCTTAAATGCCTCCGCCAATGTGGGGTGTGCGTGACACGTGCGTCCGATATCCTCACTTGAAGCGCCATATTCAATAGCCAATGTAGCTTCCGCAATCATCTCTCCGGCATTTGGTCCGATAATGTGAACACCAAGGATTCTATCAGTCTCGGCATCGGCAAGCATCTTTACCATACCTTCGGTGTCCAAGTTGGTCTTCGCTCTTGAGTTTGCTGAGAATGGGAATGTGCCAATCTTGTACTTGGTGCCAGCAGCCTTAAGCTCCTGTTCGTTCTGGCCAACCCATGCGACTTCGGGATGGGTGTACATAACAGATGGAATGGCAGCATAGTTGACGTGGCCGTATCCCTTCTTGATGTACTCAACAACTGCAACGGCCTCTTCTTCAGCCTTGTGGGCAAGCATAGGCCCGAAGGTGCAGTCACCTACAACCCGGATGTGTGGCAGCTTAGTTCGGTATTCTGAGTCGATAACCAATCTTCCCTTATCATCGGTCTCGAGACCGATGTTCTCTAATCCGAGACCGGCGGTATATGGTCTTCGTCCAATGGCAACAAGTACGACATCTGCGTCAAGCTATAGAGATTATTAGTGGTGTATATGCGGTGTTCAGTAGGTTAGCTTACGGTTTCTTCCTTGCCGCCCTTTGCAGCCTCAAGGCTAAGCTTGACCTTCTCTCCACTAACATCACCGCCCATGACCTTGGTGTTGACCTTGAAATCAATACCTTGCTTCTTGAGAATCTTTTGCGATGATTTTGCGATTTCCAAATCCATTCCAGGCCCACCGATTTGAGGTAAGAACTCAACAACTGTAACCTTCGTACCAAGTCTTGACCAGACAGAGCTCATCTCAAGACCGATAATACCTCCACCGATAACAACCATGCTCTCGGGAACCTTCTCTAGCGCAATAGCTCCGGTGCTGGTGATAATTCTCTTCTCGTCAACCTCCAGGCCCGGAAATGGTGTGGCTTCACTACCAGTGGCGATAAGAATGTTCTTTCCCACAATAGTCTCCTCTCCACCCTCTGAAAGGTTGACCTTGACTTCATGTTCACCAGTAAATGTGGCAGTACCCTTGACGTATTTCACGTTGTTCTTCTTGAACAAAAATTCAACACCCTTTGTAAGTCCGGCAACCGCAGTGTCTTTCGATTTCATCATTTGTTGCAGATTGAGTTTGACATCTCCAACTTCGATACCTCGAGCTTTGGTGTCATGTAAAATTTGGTGGTAGAGATGCGAATTGTTGAGTAGAGCTTTCGAAGGAATACAGCCGACATTCAAACATGTTCCTCCGAGAGTTCCGCGCTTTTCTATACAGGTCACCTACGAATAATGTTAAAAATCTGCATAAAAACCTTTTCCTTTCAAGCAAACCGTACTTTCATGCCCTCCTGACCAGCTTTGATAGCGGCAACATATCCGGCAACACCACCTCCAATAATCACCAAATCCTGCTCCTCTTCTGCGTGTCAGTCGTTTCCCACCCCATGGTATCGATTGAGTCTACTGACCAGCTTCAGTAGCATACCCTCTTCGCGATAAGTTTGCAATTCCTGAAGGGGCGACTATCTTGGGAAGGCTAATTAAAAGAAAAAAGTTAGTATGGAAAACTTTCAACAGGAATTGAAGCTTGGCAGTTGCACTTACGAGGATTGTTGTCTGAAAGCAGACCTTACGGCCGCTCTGGGCACTAATAAACTGCGAAGCATTTTGTATGAAGGGTATTGTTGTGCTGTTCAACAACTTTTAAGGTCGCCGCCGTTTGTTTGGTGACCCGACGGACGAACCGATTCGATCCGAGAATCACGTGGCAAGTTTTTTTTTTTTAGAACCGCGAGTTCCCGGCGCCGCTTGGTCTGTTTTGGCTAGTTAAAAACACTAATTGTTCACTACGGATGTATACACCAGGATCCAAGAAAAGCAGCTTGGGAATTTGGAAGTCTATGACCCGGGCGTTATATGAAATCTTTCAACCTTTCTAACTTATAAAGTCACTTCACTACTCATTATTACCTACGGGTATCTTCATTAAGTAAAGCCTGAAGTGTATCTCCTGCAATCTTACTGCCCCATTTAACAGTATCCTTTTCAACTTTTCCTCCCGCTATATCCGTCTTGCCAACAACCTTCTTCAAAAAGTATTGTAGTCCAGTTATCATCTGAGGCGTATCCTTTACCCTCGAGAACAGATTGGAAATTGCCTTCTCATCCCGGCCCTCTTTTGATGCTTTCTGTGTTTGAAGCAAGATGGTGATGAAAAGGACTTCACAGAAAGTTTTCGTCTTAGCTTGTAAATAGCTAAGATTCAAATTCTTGAGAACGTTAAGTCCAAGTCCACCTTCTGCCATCAATGTACCGAACATCTTGGCCAGATTGACAATGTGCCTGGTATCCAACTCTGTATCCTCTTCAAAATCGTCGTCATCATCGTCATTCGTCTCGCCCATTTTCTTGAAAAGGTCCCACAAGCTGAATTGGAATGCCATCTTGAGTTTCCTATCGCCACATAATCTCTTTGCTATTAATGTATAATACGGATTGTACATCTTCTCCGCACCAGAACATTGTATCAGGACTTTCGGTATCTCAAGTTCCTGGACCTTTTTTAATTTTAACTTCATCAGCCGTAGATATGCGTCTTGATAATCTGAGGCGGACATAATAGTAATGAATACAGCTCGACGAATGTCCGTATTCATACGTTGTTCCTTAGCAAGTTGAACAAGATCAGACGTCCCTGCATCTACCTCTTGAACCTCCCTGGTGTTCTTGGTTTTTGAAGTGGGCTCTTCATCGTCTTCTGCATTACCTGCCCAGCTCGCACCGACCAACCACCATTTCCCTTTTTTATCCGAGTCTCTTATATCCTTGAGACCAATTCGTAGGGGCTCACTGGCTTTTATAGTTCGAGTGTTTAGTGTTCCTAGAGTCTTCTTCATCCGAATTGTGTGCTCTGAAGTGACAGCGGAAGCGACGGCACCAGTTTTCATTTTGTTATTTTTGAGATCATTGATGGTTTCGATCATGAACTTTGTCCTAACTGACAACTTCTCTTCGCCACCCGCCTTTTGGACGGCAGGTCGAAGCATAGTAACAATGTCCTTCAATGATGAAGGATCATCTTGTCGTAGCTGAGGTCCTGAAATGCGTACAATCTTTAATAGAAGCTCGGCGTTCATTTCTGACAGCGTATCTAAAAAGAGCTTGATGTAGTCGAAAATGAGACTGCTTCCCACCACTTGAAAATTATACAACTCTGAAAGTAAAGCTATCAGGTTGGTTGTCTCCTTACTGTCAGGGATATATGCCGATGAGTCCTGATTCAGTGACATTACACGGGCGTAGTGCTCATCGAAGAGCTCAACTACTCTTTGAATTACCTGAGCACCAAAATCCGTTCCAATAATCTTATAGATCGCGGAAATAAATCCAGCGGGAAGGATGATAAGGGTATCGGGTAAAGTCGTTGGCTCACAAACGGAAGTCAGGAGCAAATCAATAAGTGTAGAAGTCATGTGTTGACGGGCATTAACCCGATACAGTTTTTCTATCTCTCCAAGGAGGGATATCAGATTGGCTTCTGTCAACCTGTTGACCAGACCTTGAGTTTGACGTCGCAGTCGCACTAAATCCTCAGAATCTGAAGAAGATGCCTTTCGTAATGAAGGTGGAATATATTTTCCGGAAGAGACTGTAGTTGCAACCACGGGTGCCACATAAGGATTTTCACGAACTTTTGGCTTGGGAGGGACGTCTTCTTCACTTCCAGACCCAAATCCTTCGAAGTCATCATCAGCCATATCCTCGTCTCCAAGATCACTATCATTATCACCAGAATCACTACCCAAGAAATTGGGTTCATCCATTGAGATATCAGACGCGTCATCATCTTCATCGTCTTCATCTAGCATCTCGTCGTCTTCATCCTCATCACTCTCATTCCCCCGCGCACGCTTTCGAGCTTCTGCTCTCTTGCGTTCAAGCCAATCATTCGCCTCCGCCTTTCCTTTCTTCTTTTGTTGAACTTCTTCGTCTTCGCTCTCATCTAAAGCGTCCAGATCACCTAAGAGCTCATCTAACCCGTCTTCCTGGAATGACTTTGGTAGCCCTTTCTTCTTCCCTTTCAATCCCAGTTTCTTTTCCAGTGCAGCGATCTCATCGTCGTCCTCCGCCAATTTATCCTTGATGGCTTTTGAAATGTTTTTCCCAATCCGGGATTCAGGAATCGCATCATCTTTACGGAATGCCTTCCCTTGTTGGGGGTCTGATTTCTTCGTTGTTTTCAATATAGATTTCGGTTTTGGGCTATCCTCGTTATTATTCTCGGGGATGATTTTCGCATTCAATGGTTCAATATCCTCATCTTCTTCATCGTCATCGTCATCGTCGCCATTATGCCTGACAT
This sequence comes from Ciborinia camelliae, assembly GCA_025890175.1. Classification (NCBI taxonomy): domain Eukaryota; kingdom Fungi; phylum Ascomycota; class Leotiomycetes; order Helotiales; family Sclerotiniaceae; genus Ciborinia; species Ciborinia camelliae. The sequence goes on from JANPYM010000010.1 coordinate 1,041,139, forward strand.
GTTGCGATTTCAACCGCTTTTGCGGAGGAGGTCTAGAGGACTGGGATCTACTCTGCTTCTTTTCCTGCCGTTCTGCTTTGCGCATTTCCTTACGCCCGGGTCGTCTGCGCCCTCGGCCCCCATTTCCACCACCATCTGCAAATAATGGTAAGCATATAAAAATATATCGACGGTGGTTAATATTTACCTTCGACTCCTAGTTGCTGAAGAAGACTATTGGGTAGTTTTGGAGCTTTGGACTTTGGCGGCGCCATTATTGTGAATGAACAGTAAAATAAAAGATTTAATTCCAATTGCAAACCAATTTCTACCCTCAAGCAAATAGTAAAGGTTTAAATCATATATAACCAACGTAGGTACAATAAACTGTATTTGCAAAGGCAGACAAGATCAGATGCGACAATAAAAGATACCGATAAGAAATTTTAATTTTTCCCTCTAGCCTCGCTACATGTATTCAGCCTCGCATGTAACCTTAGCCTGGTCTAGAACCCCACCACCATTTCATCCCCACAATCATCATCAATCACAGCTGGAGCTTAATAAAACAAGCATCATAACAGCAATTGCAATATGGTGTCACATTTAAGCAATGATGAGGTAGTTATATTTATAATCTATTTTTATATTTATGTTGTCCTTATTGCTACACTCAAGAAATTCATAATTAACTCCTCTGCGTAAATAGTTTTTCTCAAAACTCGCCCCTCTCTTTGATTCCCGACGGGAAAAAGATCATGGCTCCATTACCCTAACACAGAAATGTTGTACGTACTGCCACTGCCACTTCCACCTCCCTTGCAGAAACCCCTCCCTACCTGTATCAACAATTCTTCTAACCACTCTCTCAGATACCTTTGAGCCTACCTCCGATTCTTCGATAGCTGTAGCGCCAGCTACCGACGCCCTCGCCGATGTCCTCACTGCTCAATTCCCAGACCTCTCACGCGACGCCCCTATGCCTCTCCTTATCCGCGCCACAAACAGCAAAGGCAAGCCCAATCGCGCGGAAAAGATAAAACTATCCACCATTGTCCAGCCAGATCAATTAGAAGCTTTCTTCGCTAGATATGCGGAAATTTGTAAAGGTGGCATGAGTGCGCTTAAGAAGAGAGATAGGAGAAACGCAAAGGAAAAGCTCAAGGCAAAGCGAAGAAAGATTGCTACTACTGCTGCTGTTTTGCCAGGAGATGAGAAGAAGTGAAAGAGTGGAAGTTATGCTATGGTGGAAGAAAAAAGTGTGTCTAGGACCGAACATCGATACCCCCAGATAGGTAACTGAACAGCATCATTAGGGGGTGTAGATGTTGTTGTTCAATATTACAGCATGGTGTCGCATAGGCTGTACGGCTTCCAGGTTTATATGGAATGGTATATAAGAGGATATACTAATATCGAAATGGGCATATGAGGCGTTGTGCAAGCTGTCGAGCTACTGGAATGTCAACAAGTATAATACTTTGCTTTTTGGGACTGAATTTTACGTGTTATATGACCATTGATTAATATACAGGCAACAATCTCCTTTCCAAACCCGGGTAAATTTACAAATCAGATGACCATCACATCTCCCATTCCATATAGGCACCAATCCACTCAGCCCATCAGCAGGATTTTCCTTCCCCCACCACTATAATATAATCCCACGAGCAAAAACACCATCGACTAATACATTCATATAAGGAACCTCCTTATAGTACAAATCCAACCCATCTATATCACGGTCAATATCTCATGTCGACTTTGGACTAACCATTCGTTGCCAAATATTATGAAAAAGAAGAGAAACAGTTTGATAGAGAAGGAAAGATAAGGGAAAAGAAAGAAAAGGATAGGAAAGACGAGAGATCATATCATGTAACAATGACAGAGTTTCCCTGGAATCTAGAATGTATGCATGTATATTTGTAAGTACATATGGTCGATTGAATAATCTCCTATGGAGGAGTTGCAAGACGCGAAACTGGGAGAGAAGCGATAGCAGATGTAACTGCTACTGGAGCTGAAGTCGAAACCGGAGCCAAAGTTTCCGTGGAAGTATCTTGAGGGGCATATTGAGCAATATGAGCTTCGGATAGAGCGGGACTAGGCAAATATTTTTGTTGTGAAGTAGATTGATTCATGGTCATTTGCGAAGCCGGTGCAACTTGGGAGTCTCCTGAATGTGTATCATGGACAGCTGGCGCAAAATTGTTGTTTGTATCCTGAGATGGCGGATACGGCAAACCTTCAGGGTAGGGTAGCCAGTAACCATGACTCAAATCAGCACCATCATGATTATGCTCCCTTCCCACAGGATAGTTGGCAAACTGATTCTATTCAAAGGTTTATTAATCAGTCTTCATATATAGTCATTCACATTCAAGACATACCTCAGATGAGCCCAAATTAGGATCGGACCTTACTCCTTCACCGACGTCGCCAAGCCTGGACTCAACATGTGGTCCATTATGATTGAATTCGATGGAGGGATGGAGATGGTCTTGATACGCCGTTGTGGAGGGCTCCATTTCTCGGGGATTCACTGTGTAATTTGCCACGGTGCCGTATGGGGGAAGAGATGCTTGATTTGATGTGAATGCCGGCATGGTGTTGAATTGCGCCAAATAGGGGTCTTCGTCAATATTCATATTGAAGCTAGGCAATGTAGGATCTCCATTCTGATTGATAGAAGTCCAGGAATTATTGCCGTATAAATATTCTGGGAGGTCGGTGTGGAATCCTCCTTGCTGAGATGCGGTGTTGGCATTCACGAGAGACGGGTACAGGTTCACATGACCCTCTTCCTTAATAACAGCCAGTTTCTTCTTATTGCTGGCTCCTGGTGGTCTACCTCTTCTGGGCTTGGAAGTACCTCCTGGAGTCATAGCAGAAGAAACACGACGCTTTTTCTTGGCTGGACCCTCAGGACCATCTTCGATACACTTCTTCTTTCCTTTGCTAGCACTTCCATTACCCGCACACGACTCGCAGTTCGCAAGACCGTCTTTATTCGCATCGCAGTCCAAACAGTTCCCATCATTTCCGGCTTTCACTTGTCGTCCTTCCGAGTTATTTGTCTTTAGGCCCTCAATAACGAACGCATTATCGATAGGTGGTCGTCTGGCTTCGTATTCATCCCCTTCAAGCCCTTCTCCAATTGCTTTACATCTCCAGCATACAGCCCAACGCTCCTCCCACTTTGATTTGGCTTGTGGGCCAACGATAAAAGATAGTTCTTTGGGACATTTCTCTAGTGGCCACGCGTCGGGGCAGCCGGCCCCACCTCTGGTAACTTCGACGTAGGTACGGTCGCAGCACTTCAATATAAGAGGGCGTACGATACACATGATTATGTATGAGTGATAGTGATATGGTTTAGAATTTGAGGGTCTATGAGTCTAACAGGTATTCGAGTTACTGTTTTGTTGTACTTGAAAAGGAGATAATATTATTATGGAGTTCGATATTAGTTGTATATTCACAATCAAAAGAGATCAAGGTGGAAGATGTCCGGAATTATATAATATGAGCAAGACCGATGTCATCCTTGATAGAGTGAATAGGATGTGATGCAGAAGATGGTTGATGATTCACAGCCATTTTCTCAACATGAATTTGAAGGACTCATGTGATTGTGTTATCCTCAAGTATTTGTGATTGTTTATCAGAACCAGCAAGTAGCCTCTGACAGACTGCTTGGTTGGCATACAATTTATGACATCACTTTCTGGCATTTACATTCACACTCATATATGGAGAGAGTTGATCTCAAAAACAGACTTGCATTGCTATGAGTACCAGGCGTCTAATGCCATTGTACTTGCTATTAGGACCATTCTGTGAGAGAAAACTTTTAAATGAAAGAAACAGAAAAGGCAAATTGCATAACTATCCACCCTCCACATCCGCAACGAAATGGTCGAGCAATTCCCGAATAGATAAATGAAACCATTCATCCATTCATCCATTCAGTATAGAATCCTCAACCTTCGATGACTTTTTGGGGGCTAGAGTATTTGAGTACACATAAGGAAATTGAGCTTAGTAAAGTGAAGAGTCTGTGTTGTAACATGGGCGAAATGTGTCGTAAAGTGTGGTACCATCTGTGTGCGCAGACCCGGTCTCACATAATTTGATCTTGTGTGAGGTGAGTGACTTCGGTGTCCATAGCATCACCAGCACCGCCAGGGGTTTGGTACTTGACAAAGCTCAAGCCAAGAGGACGGCCTCCGTATTGATAGCCGGAGAATTTTTCAATGGCGGTATCGGCATTTTCGGCAGAGTCAAATCGAACGACGCCAGTACCACGGGATCGACCATTAGGTTCATACTGGATCTCAGCCTGCTCGACTTTGCCAATGGTGGTGAACAGCTCGACGAGATCCTCGTTGCTGGTGGACCATGGAAGCTACATTGTGCATTAGTTTGTGAAACAATACAAGGAATTAAATAATACTTACATTGCGAACATAGATGATCTCACTTCTCTCGGTGCCAGCGGTAGCGTAGTCGGTGAAAGGGTTAGGGGCAGCTGCGGGAGCCCCAGCGCCACCATCAAATCCACCAGCACCACCAGCGTAACCTCCTCCGAAGCCACCACGACCTCCGCCAAATCCACCACCAAATCCGCCACGGCCACCACCAAAGCCTCCACGTCCTCCAAATCCGCCACCGAAACCTCCACGACCGCCAAATCCTCCACGAGGAGCACCGAATCCTTGAGCACCGGCGAAGCGATCTTCACGAACTTCAAGAGGGCGGCCTTGCCAATCATAACCATTGAATTGTTGAATGGCGCTACGGGCGTCATCAGGGGATTCGAAAGCAACAATGCCGGATCCCTTTGGACGTCCATCAGGACCAACATGGACATCGGCACGAACGACGGCACCATTTCGGGCTGTAAAATATCGATCAATATGGATCACATGGCTTTGTTAGTGCAGGAGTGGAAACATACCAGCGCCGCGGAATAGATCCTTCAGATCTTGCCATCCAACGGTATAGGGAAGCTAAATCACCAAGTCAATATTGTTGATACCATGGGCTACAAAGGGAAAAGATAGATGGGGACAAACGTTGGAGACGTAAATTTGACGTCCTCCACCTCCAGCTCCGCCTCCAGGGGCCATGCCACCTCCGAAACCACCTCCGAAGCCACCGCGTCCTCCTGGGGGACCGCCGCCTTCGTAACCACCACGACCTCCTGATGGGGTACCGGTAAAGCGAGGTTCGGCCTCACGATCCTGTTGCAATAATCAGTAAACTTTGAGTACACTTTAAACGGTACAGGATCTCTGCGTACCTCGCGAACGTAAACGAGTCTTCCCATAAGGTTCTGGTTGGAAAGAGTGTTGACTGCCTGTTGAGCTTGCTCCCTCGTAGCATATTCTACAATGCTAATTTGAGTTAGTATTTGAAATCATTCAAGTCAAGGCTGTCACTTACCCGCATCCCTACAATACCCGCGGAACAACGTCCCAATCCGTCAATCCAACATTCCATCAAAATCCAAGAGAAAAAGAAAAGATTCAAGCCAATCACGTATAGGCGCCCACCTTCGACATTCCATTTGGAAGCAATAACACATCAGCAAAGAGGACCTCTCCAGCTAAAGAAATCGAACCCCCAGTTAGCCCATATCCCAAACTCCAACCTCCATTATCGAACACTGACCAGATCTCATAAAGTCTTTAAGGTGATGCCACTTAACATCGTATGATAAGTTGCCGACGTAGACACGGCGGTCTTGTTGCGATGATTCTCGTAGACTGCTCATCATTTGTTCTCTAGCCGCAGCTCTCTCTTCGTATGTCCTATGTGGTTGTCCACCGTAAGCTGATCCTCCAGAACCACCTACACCTGCAGCACCCGACATTGGGGATCGAGATCTGCGATCGTTTCTGCGATGTTCGTCACGGCTGCGAGAGCGACTGCGAGGAGAGTATGAACGACGACGTTGGGTGCGTCCCGGGCTGCGAGAACGTTGACGGCGTGGTGAACGAGATCTCTCTCTCTGTGAAACGTAAGCTTCTTTAATCATTAGGTAGATTAAAAGACAAGGGGTGATCAGAGAATTTGTATTGTGCGAGAATTTTCGCAAGTGTGGGTTGGACCATCAAGGTTCTTACACCATCAATTAGGAAAGGCTCCCACAGAAGCGCACTGGCGCGCTGCGATCAACGCGATCTTACGAACTTGTTTGCGCGTGGGTATCAGATGCCATAAGCAGAAGGCTGGTAAGGCTTTCAAAGCTGCCTTAAATTGACAACGTCCAGAATTGCGCAATATTATTATTGGAATAGTTATTGAGGAAGAAGAAGAAGGAGAAATTAAACATACTTGTGGTCGATAAGAGTCGTCGGCTAGATCGAAGAATGGATTGTTAATAAATTGTATCAGAAGGAAGGAGGATTGAGGTGGGGTGGTTTGTGTAAAGGTTAAGGAAGAGTTGAAGGTCGGCCGATTCAATGACGTGAATAAAGCAAAGACAAAAAAAAAAGTGAATAAGGAAAGAAAGGTGAATGGACTAATTGGGAATGGAGGGGAAGGAGGTGTTGGGGGAACATACCCATTGTATCTTTTTTGTGAATGAAGTATTAAGGTGATAGTAGAATCAGGAGGCTGCTGCTGCTCAATGCTCTAACCTGCAGGTTGGAGACGAAATGGACTCCAAAGTGACTGCGCACAAGGATTCTATGGACTAAGTAAGGCCGAATTAAACGTTGCGTTTAATTGATCGAAATCGGTAAATAAATGAACCAGTGAACAAGTGAACCAGGAAACCAGTAAACCAGTGAAGCTTCGTGAAGAATATTCGATGCGGCTTTTAGGACCCGTAAGGAAGAAGGGCTACAACAAGGGCAGAATTGCACAGCGTCTGTTTTCTATCTGCGGCAATGTTTGTCAACAAGGGCATTACCAAAAAAAGATCGTGGTGAATTTCAAGGGTTGGTTCTGCCTATTTCGATTCGAACGCGTCTTCTGCGGTGACAAAGCTCGAGGGAAGCTGATGGATGGATTGGGAGGACAAGACTTGGGAGAGGGGAAGGGGGAAGGGGGAAGGTGGAAGGTGGAAGGGGGGAGGGGGTGAATGAATGAACATGAGCCATGGAATGGAGTGAAAGCTTAGAGCTTACCTGTTGCTTTGACCAATACCAATAGTTGGATGAAAAAGCTGAGATACAGAAATTTTTATTTATTTCTCTTTTTTTTTTGTCTTCCCTACCCGACTAGGTGGCTCACAAGGATCTTCTTACTCCTTCAAGTAGTACAGGAGAAAGATGGTGTGTGGTGTGGTGGTTGTGGTTCGAAATTCGAATCTGTATGGATGGGGGGTGTGGGTGGTGGATGTTTGGAACTTTTGATGATGGTGTGAGGTGTGAATGCCCATAGAGACAGCTGGAGAGACGCGATGTAATCAATTATCAATCGAGTGGTGGGAGAAAATAGCGGAAAATAGCGTGCAGGAATTGTGACCTGTTCGGTTGATAGCCGGCAGTTGCTTTCCCTATCAATTTTTGGTCCCAGCTGAGACATCCATCGTGAACCCGTGCGGCCTAAACGGGTAATAATATCTTAAAATGGTAATTAAGAGGGGTGCAACCAGTAATTGAACATGTATCACTATCATCAGAATTACGTGCTGATGCTGATATCCCCGGCCTATCCATACAACCCAGGTAGGGTAGGTAGGTACCTAGGTAGGTGTTAGGTAGGGTAGGTAGGGTAGGTTAGGTAGGGTCCACGGGTAGGTTAGGTAGGGTCCACGGGTAGGTTAGGTAGGGTCCACGGGTAGCTTAGGGAAGGTAGGGTAGGTTAAGTTTAGGTAGGTACGTTAGGTAGGTACTATTACTATTAGGTAGTTATTATTATTTCTAAAGCTGTTCAAAGTACCTATATACCTACCTACCTAGTATATACCTACCTACCTACTAGGTACCTACCCTACCTACCTATCTACTGAGTAATCCAAAATCTAAAATCATTCTAAAATCATTCACCGAGCATTTTCTTATTTAGTATCTACAAATTATCTATTTATTATCTACTTATAATCTATTTATTACCTATCTATTTATCATATATTTATCATCTACATCCATTATCTACTTATCATCTATTTATTACCTATTTATTATCGATTTATTATCTACCTACCAACCTATCGACTCCAGTACTTTACTCTACCTGCACTCTTGATATGGTATCGCTATTATAGTTTATACGCCCATGCATGATTGATTTATATTGGAAGTACATTTCGTTCTCTCGAGTGCAGCACCGTACCCTTTTCTTACCTAGGTACCATTGGATTCGTTATTCTGCAAGTTCAAACACAGGCGGTTTGACCTATGGAGTAAAATCATGCGAACCACTTGTTCTCCACACCTTCAACATTTACCTACTACCTAAGGTATCTCTAGATCATATCATTGCGGGCTTCTTCACACCTCCAGCGTCTAGCGAAATTTCCGGACTACGACGCGGAAACATAGTACAGTATGTATAATCTATGGCTCTGAAGTTGACTTGAACTATACATACTTCTTGATAGCCTTCATTGTACGGCGCGAGCACTCATCTCTATCATTCTATGATCCAGTGATCCAATGGATACCCAGCTGTTTCTCTCAACTCACCCTCTGAATTGGATATTTAGTACAGTAATTTCTATCATCCAGACTGATACTCACCGCGTGCCATAATTTAGGTCAACATCATGGATCTCCAGGATCGCCTCGGCTTGAATTTTTTTTTACCTAATGGCCTCTACAGACCATGAAGTTCAACTATCTCCTACCAAGCTCACATAGTCCCTAATAGGTACAGTACATGCAGACCCCCGCATAAATCACAGGGAACGGTTTAGTCAAAGGAGAAGATTAAAATCGATCAAGTTTGGTTCAAACTTATTCGAATAAGGAAGCTCAAACCTATCTCCCAGATCGAGCAGACCAATGGCGTCTCTTGGACTGGGAGTAGGTATCCACCAATTGTTCTCTTCTGCTCGATCTACACCCAGGGTCTCTCACACAATAATGTGCGATCTCATCCCATTCTTATCCAATTGAACGAGTTACAGGAATGGAAACGCAAACGCAATATTGCCACGAGCTATCATCTATGCCTCTTGGCGGCGAACTTCTTCGAAACACGCCCACTATATCAATTAACGTATGAACAAGGAGAACGAAAACAGGTTCTCCCCACTTGTTGGGTTTCTTAGCCATCTCATGCATGCTTACTACCACTATGGAAGAAACGTTGAATCGGAGGGCCTGAACGCCAATGATATGATGATTCCCAAAACTTGATGGCCTGCAGCTGAAATCTGCAACGATACCTGGGCTTGGCTGGCTTGCGGGACGGAAGCTCTTCCCCGTAGCACGACAGAATCAAGTTGATATGTGCACGAGACGATGGCTCATCCACAAAGTGTCATTTCCAAGCCCGATTTCAGCTGGTCTAGTCTGAAAGAACAAGATCAGAATATAGAAATAGATTCATTTCCCCTTATATGTACAATGCGTATGTATACACATATGTCTGTTCGTATCTTACAGAATGAGAGCGACAATTTCATGCAATACGATGTTGCCGTTGCATCCCTAGGGGAAGGCCCACATCGCATGCCGCGATGTATTTTCGACCGAGTCTACATCCACACCGAATGGGACTCCGTGCATATAATATATTTTATACTAGGAATAACGAAAAGTGTGACGAAAAAGGCACCAACAAAAACATGACATACATGCTGTGAGAGGCAAGTAACATTTCTTACTGCATATAGAAAAGTGGATCAAAGGTAACAGACAGGGCATTCGCACTAAACAGAACGATCAACACGAGAAAGACGGCGAACTTAACCAACGATTGCTCACCTGCTTACTGACAAGGGCCAAAAATTTCTTCGCAGACGAGGCTCTGCGGTTGTAAAACGAAAAGGGGAGCTCCAGCTTGCTTCAAGTAGACCTCGTAAGCGTAAGGGCGAACTTGACGGAATATACCGCCGGACGGGCAACTATTGGCCCAAGCTGAAGCTGTCAGATTAGAAAATCTTCTAATAACACTACCAAAATTTATCCTCACAAACCACCTCCAAAAAATGACATATCCCACAATCAGACTGCTACCCCGCCATCTACGGCATCTCACCCAACAACACAATCACGTAATTTCCGTTTCCCTCTCCGCCAAATCTTACCATTCCTATGACCGCCCCTCTCCCTCAGATTCTCCTTTCCCTCCCACGGAAACAAGTATACTCCGCGCCTCCCTCCCACATATCCCTACTCACGGCTTCACTCTCAACACCCTCTCTCTCGGTGCCCAAGATGTCGGCTATATACCTGCTGCCACGAATCTTTTCCCCAGGGGTGCATTCAGTCTAGCACACTACCATTTATATACCCAAAGATTAGCGTTGAAAAATAATACTGAGCTCATTGCTCCACTCCCAGAAACTGAAGGAGGGGAACCAGCGAAGGGGGTTGGAAAGAGAGTTAAGGCCTTGACGTGGGAGAGATTGATGGGAAATAGAGATGTAATCCATAAATGGCAGGAGGTTCGTAATTCCCACTTCAAACTTCTGTTTTGTTGCGTTCCACAAGAATCCCTCAAACCACTTCGGAACAACCTCACAATCCCCTTCCCCTCCATTTCTCATCTATACCCCATATATACCTACACCCAACTAACCCCCCGTAGGCACAAGCCCTCCTCACCCTCCCCACCAATCTCCCCACTTCCCTCCGCGAACTCCATTCCCTCTCCGACGAAATCTGGTTTCTATCCGGCGACATCTCAGTCGATAGTTCCTGGTACACCAAGCGCGCTTCACTCTCTACAATCTATGCAGCTACCGAATTATTCATGACGACTGATAAATCAGAGGGGTTTAAAGATACTAGGGAGTTTTTAGAGAGGAGGTTTGGCGATTCGCAGGCATTGGGAAGAATGGTTGGGGGGATTGGTCAATGGGTGGGTTTTACGGCGATGGCGGGGGTTAATGTTTTGAGGAGTAAGGGGGTTAGGATATAGTGGATGATACATACCTATGAAGATGAATATTCAGTTCATACGGACTGGTATAATAAAGGTAGAAAGATAAATAAACAAGGTCATTTATTCATACTTAATGTACTTTTACATCGAATTTGCCACCCTCAGCCACTAGATGCTGAATACCATCCATATCTGGACCCAAATACCAGTACACAATAAACGCCATATCTGTCGTAAAAAATAGTACCAAAGTTTCCCAACTGTAAAGTTACAAATCCCAGGTTTTCCCAACCCAACGCCCCTTGGAAGTGAACAGCATCATAGTAGAAATCTTCAATTAAGCAGCACCCATCATCTCAGGAATAGATCTTTGGTTTCTCTCTCTTGGATCATCGAGTCTATCGGGTGTTAGTAACAGTATTGTATATTGATAACTGAATGACTTACTTGTGAATTTTTACATCTTCTCCAACTTCAATACCAGCTCCCAATGCTTTGGGTGTAATTAAGATAAATTGCCTACCGACAGCGCGTCGGGCTGCACTGATCTATAGGTCCATTAGTAAATATACGATTATGCAATGAGCGTTCTGTAACCTACAATCATCTTGGTGCTCACATCCCGATTGACATCATCCATGAAAACGTCGAATTCATCTAAACAGCGAAGTGGTGCACTCATGGCTTCCCAAAGAGACAGAAGTAGACAGATGGATGAGAATGATTTTTCTCCTCCAGAGAGCGTCTTAGTTTGTCGGCCTTTCTTATTGCTGCTTGTCTCATCTGGTTCGACATGGACATCCAGCAATCTAGCCTTGTGATCAATCTCAAGCTTGCCCCTGAAAGCTCTTTCACTCAGCAGATAATTGAAGTTAATGCGAGATCTGGCTGAAATGTGTCTCTGAAAACTGCGGAATTGCTTCATACGCTGTGCGAAAGACTGCTTGAGTATTTGGAGCAATTCTTCCATGTGTTTGCGGCGTTCTTTGAAACTCTTCAGTGATTCAATGGCCCTTGCGTAGCCATCTATAATTTCTTGATCTGTGCCACCGAGTCTCCTATTATACTGCTCCAATTGATTCGTGATGCTCGCGAGCTTCGCCGTAAGGCTGGCTCTGGTTTCGTTGGCTGGCACTGGAATCCTGACACATACCTCTGTTGCACCTCTAATGAAGACTTCCACAGTATTCTCTTGTTTTGCCAGCTTAGATTCTTCCTCTGTCTTCATCTTCTTGTATTCCTCGACATGCGTAATAGCGATATTCTTTTCTCCCAGTGCGAGATGGCGTGCTTGCTCTTTGGCTTTCACCTTCTGATTCGCATCGGCAATCAACTTCTCATGAGTCTCAACACGTTTCTTGGCGGCTTTGTGGGCGCTTCTTTGTGCTGAAGCCTTCGCATTGTACTCCGCTCTTGCAAGACCAGTAGCGCCATAAGCGGTTTCGTAATGTAAAACGAAACCGTTCGCTTCAACTAGCTGGCTCTTGAGAGTGTCCAAGAAACCATCCTCTATATTAAGGTTACTAAGTTCAGTTTCCAATGATTCGACACGTTCATCAGTCTTCTGCACGCGTATCTTCATTCTCCCTTGGGCCACCTTGTGTTGTTGGATTGCCCTATCTGCTTCTTGGACACGCTGTTGTAATGCACGACAATTGCTTGCAAGTTTCGACTCTTCATCTTGAAATTGTTTCAAAGTTTCCTGTTGCAAGATGATACGCCGCTCACCATCTGTATTCATGCGAGATTTAAATCTGTAGGGCTTGACAAAATCCTGTGCACTGTTTTGATGGTTGGGACCATTCAAGTAAAGTCGAATACCCCAACCTCTCCTTTGTGGATTGGGAGTGAAACAATACCTAACGTGCGCTGGCTTCGACCTAGGCTCCATAATCCGCATTGCTTCTTTCAGGTCATCTACCAATAGTACCTGCTCTATCACCTGGTTTATGATCAATGTATTCCTCACTATCTCACTATCGATGTCTAACATTCTCAAGATAGTCATGAAGTTTTGATCGGGTTCGTTGTTTGTAGTATCAATGGGTTCGGGATTCGTAATGTAGATTTGAGTGCGGGGTATGCCCATCGCAGATATGATCTTTTGTAGTCTTACTTGGTCTGGTTTGTTGGTAACGACAAAACCGTTCAAGGTGTTGCCAAAAGTCACCTCGAGAATATCAGACCACTTAGGATCGCGAAGTTTCACATGAAGACCTATAGGACCAACAGGCTTGTGAAGGAACCCTCGATCTTGCTGTATCCTCCGGAGTAGCTCAGGCATCTTGTGGTCAAAACCACGCATCGGATCCGGGCGTTCGTTTTGCAGTTCTCTCAGTCTGTTTCTACAGTTCTCCACTTCCTTTTTCTTCGCAGTCCAAGGGCCTTGCTCTTGTTCAAGTGCACCCTTAGAAGCCTGACTCCTCTCTATCAATCCCTGCATCTCTCCGTGACTCCTCTCCAAGTCAGCTCTAGCCTGCGAAGCTTCAGTTTTGGCCGCTTCAATCTCCGCGAATTTTCGGTTAAGAGATCCGCCATTAGCATCCTCTATGCGCCGCTGCTCGGCATCTATATCCGCTTGTATCTTTTGGGCTTTTGATATCGCCTGCTTAAGCTCTCCCTGACTCTCCTTGTGTTCTTGGTGAAGTCTTTTAATCTCCGAGTCTGCCTCCTCAGCCTTTGACTTCGCTTCTTGCTCTTCTTCCTTCAAGGGAGCAAGCTCATCTCCGAGAATCTTCGCCTTCTCAAGAGCTCTCTCGACTGAAGCATGGAGTGCCAGGTACACTCGGTCTTTCTCGTCCACGATACTCTCTCTTTCCTCAATCTTTCGCTGTGTCTCCGAGACCGCCTTTCTACGCTCCTCCAGCTCGTTCTCTTGCTCCTCAACCTGACACCAAGTCAATTGCTTATTAAGGAACCTTCTCTCCATTCGCATATCTTGATGTTGGTCATAAATTTTCTTTTTGGCCTCCGCTTCCTCAGCCTGTCGTTCCAGCCCCTTGAGATCACCGATGCTTTCGCCAAGAAGAGTCTCTATCTGATCACAGCTCTCGGAAACAAGCTTGTAATCATTATCAAGCTGTTCGAGTTGGACGCCCTTTTTGAAAAAGTCAAATTTCTGCGCTGGTGTGGACGAAGTAATGAATGTTTTTGCCTCATCTTGAGTAAGGATATTCATTGGGTTATCGACTTGAAGTTGAAAATATTCCACGATATCGTCCATGTCACCTTTTTTGGTAGATATGGTTTTACCCTCTGCGCTCTTCAACTTGTAGCTGCTACCACTAACCGACCTGGAGAAATGTCTCTCAACAATGATCGACTTTCCGTATTTATCTGGCTGGTAGGCGTCAGGACCCTGATTTTTTAATCTGACAAGAAGCATCCCCCGTTCAGTCCCTGATTTAATCAAGCTTTTCATGCTGCTTCCACGGTTTGTAGCACTGGGCTTTCCTCCCAAACACAGTGTGATGCCAGTTAAAACTGCACTCTTTCCACTTCCATTCATTCCAACAACGAAATTAATAAGTGGCCCTAACGGAACATTAAGGTTTTCGTGGTTCATAAAATTCACGCATTGAATGTGTTCAATGATGGAATTATCTGCAGCGTGGTTGTCTCCAACCATTTGGTTTTTGGCAAGGAATTGTTGCGTAGCAATCATATCATCATGATCAGGGTCTGCCAAATGTTTAAATCCAGCATCGCGAAGTATCTCATACTGAGTTCCAGGAGGCATGGCCATTTCTTCATCGTCGTTGTCATCATCATCGCTGCCATCTTCAGAAGAACTCGAGGAGCTGTCGCTGCGGGGCTGCAAAGATCTCGAAGAGGATTGACCATTCGAAATTTTGGCTCGTTTTCGTTGCTAAGATAAAGCGTCAGGTCTAGGAGCATAGATGGATCTTTTGTAGGCATGCTTGAAGGCGGAGGATGCCTGCCAATATACAGGAGCGCAAAAAGATAGTGGTAGGTATTCAAAAGTACTTACATTGACATGACGTAGGACTGAGCTTGCGCTCTCGCTCGTAATAACACCCCCCTCTTCGTGTCTTACACGCTTTGGAGGAGCCATGTTGCTGTCTTGTTACTCTGATGAAAGTCAGAGTCAAGTCACAAAATTCTTTGCGAGTTGATGGTTTGGTGATACCGTGATAGACGTCGCGTCGCGTTTGTAATTACCAGGTTGTTACCAGGTATGCGAAGGCACCTGATCAGTGATAAGCCACAATCGCGGGTAGTGAATTTAATAAATCAATCAATCAATGCATCGTGCGTGCCTGTGCCTGGCCTGGTCTGGCAAACGGTTAACAAAGAACATCAACCAATCAATGATACTTGGTACATTACAATAAACTACAACAATGACAATGATAAGGGTTACAATAAACAAATTATATTTATTTGTTCTTTAGTCAAAATGATCCATTTCATTCCTCATCGACATTCTGAAAATTGGTTTGATTCTACCTAGGGAGGTACGTACCTGGGCAATGGGCATGCAAAATCTTGTGATATATCAGCTAAATACCTATAAGGTATCTAGTAGGTTCTCAAACTCATAATAAAATTATCACGTCGGGCATGCTAGAGCATGATATTCATTATTGTATCGTATCATCTCATGAGCTTCTATTTACAAGCCTTTCTATCTACCCCTGGGCATCCCTTTCATTCACGATTGAGCTCATAAACTATTGAAAACGAACTCCTTCTAATGTGTCGCAGGCTAAGCTCGAATGTTACAAATGATCAAGAAGTTGCATCTTCTGCTGCTTTCAACGCCATCGCAAATCTCGCTTTCAAATCATTAGCATCTTCGAGACCGACGCTGATACGAATGAGTTCCGCAGGTACTCCGAATTGTGCCGCCCAATCCAGTTCCAGATAATGGGCTAAGATCACATAAGGTGAAGTTAATGTGAAGTTAGTTCCCAGACTTGGACCTTTTGCAGTTTCGATCTTGTCAAAAAATGCAACCGCTTGAGGCATTTCTTTGAAGGTAAATGAAAGAAGTCCACCATACCCTCCATTCAGTGTACGACAATCATCGTAGAAGTTTCTAGAGGCGTTATATTTGGGATAGTAAACCGACTTTACCAATGGATGGGATCGAAGAATATCGCAGATGACTTCGGCGTTGTCGTTAATCTTCTCGATTCGAGATACAAAGTGTCGGCTGTTTCGTTCCATGAACATAACATCTTCGGCCCAGTAGTTATCTTCATATTCTGTTCTAGCTACGGCCTTTAAGGATTGATAATACTTTCCACCAGTATTGAAAATGGCACTTCCACCCATGACATTGCATTCTCCAGAGAAGATTTTTGTAAGACTGCTTACGACAATGTCCGCAAATGGTAGAACGTGAACATTGATAAAATTACCAATAGTCTCGTCAACCACCACAGCGAAGTCGTACTCATCGGCCAATGACCGGATTCGTTTGAGATCCGGACAGTTCAGCATTGGGTTTCCTGGAAATTCACAAAATAGTGCCAGATATTTTTCTCCTGCTTTCAATCTTTTCTCCAAGTCATCCAAATCTTCAGAAGAACCGTTGCCGTAAAAGGTACAACCAGGGCCAAATTTTTCTAGAATCTTGAGAGTATCAACATATGGAAATCCGAAAGATATGCTTTTTAGAGAGCCTCTGGTTTTCAGCATCATTTGGTGAGCATTGAAAATCGAGTTCATTCCGCAAGGATAAAGGTAAACATCATCCTCGGAAAGCTCAGCAACTCCACGCATATTGGAGGTCATGTCTGTGCTCGGGGTTTCGGCCAAATCTACTTCATCAACCAAAGAACCTGCTATTCGACGGCAAATTGCAGATCGTGCATTTTCCACGAAGGAAACGTCAAGGTTACGTCCAAAACGTTCTTCTAAGAACTGCGAACTTTCTCGAGCCTCGGCGTTTATCGGGGAGATAGGAGAATGATGTCCATCACCTACACCTGAGCCATTATGACTCCTAGATGTCTTGTCTATGGAGCCTTTCTGGTATCTCCTAGGACCTTTGCATAGCTTGTCGCCATTTTGAGGACTTGGTGAGCTTGTCTTTTTCACTAGTAACCCTTCTTGGAAGAGAGTGTGGCAAAATTCAGCCCTTCTACTCGAGACGCCGTCTCCAGAATGCTGCCAGTATTGCTTCGCAACCGGAAAGAATTCCTTGGGGAATAAAACAGCAGAAATTGAAGGGGAAATTTTAGTGAGGACTTCCGATGATGATTTATTACGCTCAAGGACCAAATCGACCACATTCAGTTGACTTGGAGATATTGACTTTTCCCTCGAAAGCATAAACGCTACACAATTTCTAGCAGTCTTGGCCGATGGAAAGAGCATCGCCTGTTCCATTTGACTGCCATATGCTTTAACAATGTCATCAGCAAATGCGACGATAAGCTTGTGAATGAAGAATCTGAGTCACGAGGCCAGCGTCAGTTGGATGAAAGTAGTAGAGGGAGCTCAAAAAAAAACTGACCGAGGATATCCAGTGGTCATTTTACCCACAACCCTTTGGTCACCCTCTTCGTATCCAACATTGTCTTTCCATGTTGGCAATGAAACACTCGTGGCCTTGAAAAGTATTAGAAAGATATCTTGTACCCGAGTCACAATAAAGAGTTTTCTCTATTTCTTTGGCTATAGCTATTAAAAAAAGAGGATGAAAGTACTTACATGTGGTGTTAGGGCAGGGACAGACTCTCCAAGTTCGATAACAGACATTTTGAGTTGTAATCTAGAAAAAAAAGGGTGATGGTTGAAATATATTTAATAATCAAAGTGTTGGAAGTCTGTTTGTAAATATTTACTTGAGAAACCCAATTACAATGATTGATACAAATTGTGCAATAATGTCTTATCCGCCCGCTATCGGAGAACCAGGATAAGGCAACTCCGGTGCTCTAAGAAATTAAGCTTAAATATATTGTAACGTTAGCGTTACCGATGGGGACGGACTAAGACATTTGTTCGCAACTTTTTTCGAAAAATATAATTTTGGGAGAAGGCTGACAAAATTCGTTCATCAACAATATTTACATTATGACACCTCTTACTACGAAACGACGCAAGTTAGAACACACAAGTGATGATGAGACTCCGAGATCTCAAAAGTCAGAGGTAAACAATGGCGATATGGTAGATGGTTCCGCAGATGAAGAGAGTTCATCAGACGATGTGGATGCAATTCAGTCGAAACCCAAACACCCGCCCGTAAAACGACGACATGATGATCAAGATGCTGCACTGTATGCGGGCGGTGTTTATAAGTCGAGCATGTTCAAACTTCAAGTAGACGAACTGTTGAACGAAGTGCGACCAAATTACGAAAAGCGTGCTGCCGCAATCAAATCCGCACTACACCAACTCAAGAATGCAATTGAAGGCATTGAAGATCGGGAACCCCTCCCTGTAAGCTCTATCCTCAATTTTTTAATTCATGCCAGTCACTGATATATGTTGTGTAGATTCCCGATGCCATCAAATTATTATCTAAAACTCACAAAATTGCAATTCCTTTCCCAGATCCTAAACCCGACAATAATGCGGCATACAAACTTATATATTCCAAACCATCCGGAATTAACGTTGTTGGAAGCTATGCATTGGGGACTATGGTCAAGTCTGAAAAGCTTTTGTGTGTTGATATGATTGTGAACATGCCGAAATCAATTTTCCAAGAGAAAGACTACCTCAATTATAGGTATTTTTACAAGAGGGCGTATTATTTGGCAACAATAACAGCGGGACTCCAAACTTCAATGTCGGATTTGTCTCTAGAATATGAATTCTTGAATGGAAACAGCCTACATCCAATTTTGGTAGCTCGATGGAAATCTAGTACTAAAGCCGACCCAAATTCACGATTTGAGGTTCATATTATACCTGCTGCTCCTCGAGGCTTCTTTGCTGAAGCGAAACTACGTCCTGCGAAAAACTCAATCCGACCTAAGGATGGAGCAGGTAACGACACGACTGC
Source organism: Ciborinia camelliae (assembly GCA_025890175.1). NCBI lineage: Eukaryota > Fungi > Ascomycota > Leotiomycetes > Helotiales > Sclerotiniaceae > Ciborinia > Ciborinia camelliae. Next base: position 1,060,118 of record JANPYM010000010.1, read on the forward strand.
AACCGAAGCTTCACCATTCTATAATTCGTCGTTGAGCGCGGATTGTAACTTTGAATCATATCTCCAGCTCCTTCATAATGCATCCAAGGCATCAGAAGGCTTCAAAGATGCGTGTCTGCTTGGCAGGATATGGCTTCGGCAGAGAGGCTTTGGAAGTGCTATAACCCAGGGAGGGATCGGACACTTTGAGTGGGCAGCTTTGACAGCTCTACTATTGAAAGGAGGTGGTCCTAGGGGGCATAGTCTTCTATCCTCTGGATATAGCAGCTACCAGATGTTCAAGGCTGTAGTACAGTATTTGTCGACTAGTGATTTAGCGAAAAAGCCAATGCTTTACGAGGCACCAGATCTCCAAGCAGCAAAATATGGCGCTCCAATGTTCTACGATGGCCCGAGAGGCGTGAACGTTCTATACAAAATGACGCCATTTTCTTACGAGTTGCTACGTGATGAAGCAAAAACTTCCTTAGCGATGCTTAATGACTCTACTTTCGATCAATTCGAAGCAACGTTCATCACAAAGGCTGACCAAGTCCTGCAAAAGTATGACTGCGTCGTCAACATTCCTATTCCCGTCCAAAAAGATGGTGTATTTAGTTGTGATCATAAAATTCACACTACCACTTTTGCCAGTCGTGTGTTTGCTACCTTGAAGGAAGGTTTGTCCGATAGGATCAAGCTTTTAGACATTAAGAGTGTCGAAACAAAACCTTGGTCAATCAAAAACTCGAGTCCGGTAATAACCAATGACCAAACCTTGAATCTTGTTGTCCTATTTGACGAGGGTAATATCAGTCGTCTAGTTGACCACGGCCCACCAGCAGAAGACAAAAAGAAAGCAGCCAAATTTCAAAAGTTCTGGGGTGAGAAGGCAGAGTTAAGACGCTTCAAAGATGGAAGTATTCTTGAGAGTTTAGTCTGGTCACCTGGCTCTACTTATTCAATTTTCAAGGATATCGTCACTTATCTTGTGAACCGACACTTTGGAGCCGAGGTCAGTAAAGGGTTGAGCTTCCTTGGTGAAAGTTTTGAGAAACTACTACCTTCCTACGGAAGTAGCTCTAAAGCTTTCGAAGTCCTCAGACAGGCGTACAATTCTTTTGAGAAAGACATTAGGGATATGGAGAGTCTACCTTTGCAACTGAAACAACTCTCTGCTGTGGATCCTCAATTGCGGTCCTCATCAATTGAAATTCCGCTATTTGCACCGAGACAGCCTCTGGACACTCCAGCCAATGTACTGATTCAATTTGAAGGATCTGGTAGATGGCCAGATGATGTTGTTGCCATCCAAAGGACCAAGATTGCTTTTCTTCTAAAGATCGGCGAGCTTTTGATTGAGTCCAACGAAAGCATAACCACGAGACTCGGCGTAGAGAACGAGGATCAGCCACTTCAGAATTGTGCTTTCTTGGATATATTCTATCCATCTGGCGCCACGTTCCGTCTTCGAATCCATAATGAACGAGAACAAACACTCCTCGAACGTCAAGTCAAGGATAAGTCCAGTGATAACCGATCACGAGAAGATGCAGTATCGGCACTTTCTCTTTATAAACGGTTTAACATCCAGCTCCCATTACATACGCAATCGATATCGACACACTGTACTCGTTTCCCACTTCTATCGCCAACCATTCGTCTTGTTAAAAAATGGTTCGACCGCCACATGCTTTCTGGGCATGTCAGCGGTGAGCTTATCGAGCTTTTAGCAGCTCGAGCCTTTTTACAACCTTATCCCTGGAAGGCACCATCTAGTGCTATGTCTGGATTCTTACGAACTTTACTTTTCATCTCGAAGTGGGATTGGAGATCAAGTCCACTAATTGTAGACTTCACGGGGACGATGACAGACAAGGATGTTTCTACGATAAATACAAGGCTGGAGGCATGGCGGAAAATTGACCCAGGCATGAATCGCACCGTTTTGTTTGCAGCATCGAATCATGACACAACGGGTACCGCTTTCACTGACAAGGGACCGTCAAAGATGGTAGCTGCACGAATGACTGCCCTTGCGCGATCAGCTTGTAAAGCGGTCAAGGACCAAAGCCTAGATTTGGACCCCAGATCACTATTTTCAACATCCACAAATGACTATAATTTCGTCATTTATTTAAACCTCAAGGCTACTGGTATTTCAAAAACAAAAGATGCACATCGCTTCAAGAACCTTGAAGTGCAGTCAGAATTGAGCATCGACAAAGTCGACTATCGACCCATTCAAATGTTCAGCGAAGAACTGGAGACTCTCTACAATGGGAGTATCGTCTTCTTCCGTAGTGCAACCGATATCTCATACATTGGCGGGTTATGGAATCCACAAACGACAATCTCGAGAGCATTCAAGGTGAACTTGGCATATGCTGCAAAGCCAGTAGAAGAGAAAGATGGGGATGAGGAAGAGGCGACAAATGTTGAAATCAACAAGTCAGCGATATTGGCGGAGATTGCTCGTTTGGGAGGTGACATGGTGTCGAAGATAGAAATTCATTGAAGGAAGATGTTTCCAATACTATTAGGAAATGCAATGTAAGAAGATACCCATGTATTGAATATACAAATCTTACTGTAAAGGATTTCAAAGTCCGTCTGACAGAACTTTTAACCTACCAAATTCGGGTGTTAACATTATAATTGAAAATTTCATGATCGTCTACAAACAACTTGCTAGCGAATTTATCTGTTGGACTTCTCTGTTCATGCGCTCTGGATATTTTTAATGACTACTTACAAATTTCCCTAGCTGTTGAGAAACTGCAGCTCAAGCAAGCTTAAACGGGTCGTATCTGGAAAACTCAAGATGTTCAGAATTCTGATAGCATGAGCTCATCAGGACTCTTGCCCAGTCATCCATTTCAATGCTTTGATCGCGACAAAGCTTCTCACGGAAAGAACGTCTCATTACCTATTGATATAGATAATTGACGAGGTTCAATCATTCTTAATACCAACCAGACATTGAGTTTTACCATCCAACAATTCTTATGGCAAAGTTCTTCGTTGTTCGAAACAACGCTCAACATCGATCTCCCATTGTGCAGATATGACAACCTCTAAATATACAGAAACCTCATGGAAGTAATAGAAAAAGCTCACCGGGAGCTGAATGTTTGAGGATCCACATCTTCAGCCTTACGTTCGCTTACAATAAAAAGGTTTGGTGGGGGTAAAAAGTTGTCGCGGGGCAATGGAAGTTTTTACATACAACAAACTAACCAACACTTTACCCAAGCCATTTTATACCCTGATTTTATATTTCTTATTTCCGTTGAACTTTGTTGCACTCCACTATATCTTGTATTGCGATGGCTCCATATGATAGTGATTCATCCGGTGGTGAAGAAGAGGACTACACGGAAACCAATGTTTTACTTGGTTATGCTGGGAAAGAATCTCAGGACGACACGATCAGTTACCTAGGTGGTGAACCCGTAAGTTTTCTCAAATTCTTTCACCAGATCCCCAAAAAAACTCCTACTTCATCCTCTTTCAATTATCATTTTGAATATAACTAACACTTACCTACAGACCTGGATCGACCCTACCACCCCTCCATCCGCCACCCTCGCAAAATGCAAAGTTTGCAACGACCTCATGGTCCTCATCCTCCAACTCAACGCTGATCTCCCTTCCCACTTTCCCGACCACGAACGTCGTCTCTACATACTAACATGTCGCCGCAAAACATGTCGGAGAAAGGAAGGAAGTATTCGCGCATTGCGCGGTACACGAACTGCCGAATCTGCAAGCAAGCCCAAATCAAAAGAGCCCGAGAAAGAGAAACCAAAACCAGAGCCTACAAAACCAACAGTTAATCTAGGAGAAAGTCTATTCGGAGCGAAACTGTCCACATCGGGAAATCCATTCGCGATGGGATCGAATCCTTTCTCTACGGCATCGGAAGGAAATACATCTTCGAATCCTTTTGCTGCAGCTGGTCTATCCACCTCTGAACTCGCTGCTAAACCCCCTCAAAACCCCAAGCCCATACATTCAGAAACTCAAAAAGATGCTCTCCCCAAAACCTTCGCATCCGCCCTCTCCCTTAACAACCCGCAATCTCAACACCCATCTCAAACCCCTCCGCCCCAGGAACCTTGGCCCACAACCAATCTCCCAAGCGCCTACCCCCTCTACTATCTCGTAGACGCTGACTACGAAACCCTCGATAAAGAGCCCCTACCCCCACCACCCCAAGCCACAATTGTCGATGACACCCCCGACACCTCATCTAGCGGAAAAGAAGACAAAGAAATCTTCGAATCCGCCCACGATACCACTTTCCAAAAATTTGCCGATCGTCTCTCCCAAAACCCGGAGCAAGTCATCCGTTATGAATTCCGCGGTTCTCCTTTACTCTACTCCAAAAATGATTCAGTGGGGAAGATCTTCGCGGATGCTGGGAAGGGGAATGAGAAGGTTAAAGTTAGTAGTGGAAGTGGTAATTGGAAAATACCGCGCTGTGCAAATTGTGGAGCGGGGAGGGTATTCGAGGTGCAGGTGACTCCGCATGCCATTATGGAGTTGGAGAGGGAAGAAAAGGGTCTTGATGGAATGGACTGGGGCACCGTGATTCTGGGCGTTTGTGAGAAGGATTGTGTGCCTAACTGGGTAGAGGGCGGGAAAACGGGGTATGTGGAGGAATGGGCCGGGGTGCAGTGGGAAGAGTTGGGTGGAAAGAAATAGGAGACAAGACGAGGTTGCCTATGGATCACAAATAGATAGTCATTATTGCGAATACCACATGAGAAATGAAGCACAATTTGGGGCTTTGACTTTTTTTTATTCGGCTACTTGCAACAGATTTCGCACGCATCTTACGAGTGAATTGAAAGCTTCACAATGCTGCTACTATCTATGCGACGTCTAGAAGCCAGCCACTCATCTCGAGATCCCTCGTCATCGAGCGAGATGCAAAACAGATAAAACGTATGCATCTTTCCCCGTTCCTCAAGGACACCCTGATATAACGCCAACCTCCAAACCATTATTCCCTTGCAAACAAGCATATCTCATAATACCCGACCGCCCACGCCTAAGCAGGTTGTTCATAAGCTCTCTTAATTACCCTCGAGAATTGGTCAATCTTGACATTTTCCCGAACAACGGTCCCCTTGGCCTCGTTCTCCTTGTTTAATGGAACGATTACAACACCATCTTCTATAGTCCATCCACACACCTCCTTGATGAATTTCTCAAACGCTTCACCGTTCATTCCGAGCCAGTTCTCAAACTCGGAACAGGAGATTGCGCGCACGGATTGAGAAATGGTGGAGGCGATGCGGATGCGGATGAGCTCTTCAAAGCCGCTGACATCTGCGATGAGATCGGCGTATAAATCATCAGAATCGAGAGTGGACCAGAATTGGCTGTAGTTTGCTGATGAGAGGAGGGTGTTGAGGACGGCGAGTTTTTGCACGGCTTCAGATAGGGGGGCATCGCCGGCAGCGGGAAGGGCGGATGAGGAGGAGATGGGGGTGAGGATGTGGGGTGGGAGGAGGTGAAGAGCAAGGCTGAAGTCTGGGGAGGGGAAAACGGTGAGGGATTTGACGAGGATGTTGGTTATGGTTTCGTCTTTGGTGAGGTGGGGGTTGAATTGATAACTATGATTTGGTTTGGTACATTAGTTACATGTTCCAGTTGAAATTTGGCCACGGTATAAAAATTGATGTGTATCGTGTCTTTCAGATAGAGCTAATAATAAACTTCATAAAATGGAGGGATTCATTCTCCAAAGTTTCAGGTAATAGGGAACGTTAAACGTTCATTCATCATGTAGACACATTGCTGCTTTTTTCTCGAGCATGCGGGCCTGCTACTGCGAGCAGTTGAGATTGCGAGTCGAGAACCTGGAGATTTCCTCCGCTCTCTTCCCCTCCCACCCCTCCTACCCAGCCAGCAAAAGAGCAAAAACAAGAACAAAACAAATGACTTTAAACTCACAGTTTCAAAAGGGCTAAATTAGCATAACAATCATAAGTTTTCTCCTCACACTGCAGTGTCACATATTCCTGAAAGATATTGGTAGTTTCGGGATTGTAACGATCGAGTCCATTGAGGATAGCATCGATATGTTCTGGCCTATCAGGCGCGAAATCAAACGGGACACCCATATTAATCGTATCGTGGGTAATATTTAAAAAAGAGAAAAGAGGTAGGGTGGTTGCTGGAGAGACGATGAGGTGGGAGAAAAATTGGCTGGTCGTCCAAAGAAAGAAGAAAAGAAGCTGAAAGAAATTTGAGGTTTTGCAATGGTGATGCCTCGTTAGGGCTGCTGTGTAAAATTTTGCCGACGCTAGGTAGTGGGGAGTTATTTAATCCTTAATGGTCAGGCACGAAGTCTAGAAATTCCCGTCACGGACTCCACCTGGCTGGATGTCCCATCTTGTCTCTTCAGACATTAATCATCTTTTGTTTCTAATGTGCAAATACAATCTCAGACAATGGAAGGTTCGATCTTTCATGAATATTGAATGTGGATCTATCTACATGAACATTTTAAGGATATATCTAAAAACTTCTTGAAAACTGTTCAAATCTACAAGTAACTAATACCATATGCGGTGGTCTTTTCTCCATGACCATGTAAGTGTGTGGTGGCAGTTGCCTTTCCCTCCCCTCCCTCTTCCGGGACTAAAGACTCCATTCATGTCGAGAAAGTTTTCTCCTGTTGTACAAGCGCTCAAGCAATTCCCCCATCTTCCCATCCTACATTCTCCCGAAATAAAACATGATCGACATATCCGCTAAATCGCTCAAAATCCGCAAACGTAGATTAACGCCAGTTCCAGTCCATACTAAACAAATGGTACGTGGATCCCCAATGGTATATTTTGCTTACAGTCCCGAGGTCCATCCCATAAAAGAAAATCATATTCGTACATTCTCATCGATGCCGTTACCAAGCCTTCCCAACCCCCCCCTTACTACTCGTAGCACTCATCGGACTAACACCATCCGCATTTCTCCTCCAATCCCCTTGTTGATCCACGTTTCCATTCATCCCATAAAACCCTTGACTAGCCAAACTGCTCGGTCCACTCCCTATATCTGGTCCTGGATCCCCCCAGTCACCCATTGACGTTCTGCTACTGTATTTGCTTTCATAAGTCCCTTGACTTTGTATTCTCGTATCATTGCTCATGACTCTCTGGGTTGGCATTGTTGGTGCTTGACCTGCTTTAGAATCGGGAATCATTAATGGGCCTGGATACAGATCAGAGCCGCGTTCAGACAACGCAGAGTTGTTTTGTTTTGGAACACTGTTTGCCAATATCGGCAACCATAGCTCTGGGCGCTCAAGGTCGAAGGGGTCAGATCGGCCGGCCACTCTACGTGTATTGTTTATGTTTGAGTATAACGTATCCCGAAAACTCTCCGTGCTGGGTGCTATGCTTGATGGGTATCGTGATACATTGCTAATGCTTGGAGTGCGATATGCAGCCGGCCCGTACACACTGCTTGGTGCATTCTTATGACCTCGAGTAGTGCTGTCCAATGACTCGCCACGGGAACGACGAACGTCACTGATATATGTATTCGTTCTCGGGATGGCAGGATCAGGCCGTGAAATAGAATCCCACGTGTTGGAGTCCGCGAACATATTAGCATCCGAACTCGAGTTTGCCGTCTTTGAAACATCATCCGCAAATGGATCTTGTGGAATACCAAAATCTAATCCTAGGTTCCCAAGCATCTGGCCGGAACCCGAGTTGGAAGAAAGGGAGAGACGGTGACGCTCGGCTTTCATTAACAAATTGCGATCATCCATGTCGATCAGATCCCCGGAATTCTGGGGAGTGTTGAAATTGGCCTGCTTTTCCGGCATTCCACGTGCGATCATAAAGGGGTCCCTTTCTTCTTTTTGGGGTTTCCAAAATATACTTTTAACTCTGTTCGTAAAATCACCCGCTCGGTCTTTTGCAGTGTAGTGCAATGAATGTGCAGATGCAGAAGAATTGTTCCTTCTATGATATAGAATTGGGTCCTCGAAAAATTGCGAGTTACCCCTATTGAGATCCACGGTTGGCTTATTCCCAGGATGGACATGAGACTTGAGAGCAGAACCTATGCCGGCTAAACCTGCCCCAAAGGTTGTCGCGGCGCCACCTAATTGTGCTTTGAAATTTGTACCCTGGCCCGATGATCCTACTGAATCATCATAAATATTGTAATATTGTCCCTGTCCCTGTCCCTTTTTATCAATATTGTAGAATTGATCTCGAGTGCCAGTGGTCAGAGGTGTGAGGAAAGAATTTCTCTTTGACTTCCGTCTTCTCCTGTAGAAAAATATGAGCAATGCAACAATCAATGCAAGGAATCCGATTCCGCCTAGTACTCCTCCAATTATTGGTGCAGTCATTGAGCGACCAGACGAGGAAATTCCACTTGCAGCCGGTGATTCCACTGGTGTTGATGATGCTGTCATGCCCGCTGCTGGCGTTGCATGACTAACATTGGGGTCGTTGGTTGCGGTAGCATGAGTGCTCGAGGCTGTAGTGCTTGGTTTACTTTGAGCAATTGCTATGAAGGTACTGGATGATTTAGTTGGGGTCGTGCCTTTAGATGCCGGACTAGGAGATGCTGTTGTACTGAGGTCTGTCGAAGTTGTCTGGGATAGACTTGAGGTGGCAGCTAGTGGGGCTGGTGGATGAGGAGGTGGAGGTTGTGTGGTTGTGGTTGTGGTTGATTCAACCACACTGATAGTCGTACTTGACGAATGTATCACTGGTCCTCCCACAGCAACATCCGCCGATGTACTTGCCGCCGATGTACTTGCCACTGATGTACTCGCCGCCGCTACTGGGATCACAGTAACTGATGTCACGATGGGTTGCGGATTTTGAATAGTACTTTTCGAAGTCGAAGTCGAAGAGAAAGATGTTGATATTGAGGTGGATGAAGAAATGGATGAAACTGCAACTGCATCGGTAGGTTTGGTAGTGGCCGACCTTGGGACAGCAGTACATCGTACACCATTGATAGAGGTAATTGAAAATCCTGCCGGCAGGTTCGCGCTCGTCGACATATTGTAAAATAGAAAACTGACGCCCGTCGCTACAAATGAATGTATTGAATCGGCCTTCAAGGGGATTGTTTGAATATTGGCTCCTCGGCCCTTCAAGTTATTTTCATAGTGGTATATTGTCGACGACTAACGAACGGCAATCAACAAGGAAAATGCAAAGCCAAAAAATGAGAAAGTATTGAAAAATCACCAAAACCTTCAGACAGATAGAATAGCATAATTGATGAGTATCAATTGTTTGTTCAGCAAGAAAAAGAGAAAAACTATGATCTTCTTTTGTTACACTGGGAGGGGCATGATGTTGCAAACCTGATACACGCTTTGTTTTACGCTCTGGCCTTCTTAAGTGCTCGCTTCCCAATCAGTCGAATATTTCACACTTTTAAAGCGGTAAGAATCATCCGTGAACACAAGATGAAGGTAACTTGGAAGGCCTTGCCGCTGCCAATTGGGACAGAAGATGCATCGAATGATGTATGTACGTGAACTTGTGAAGGGATTGTAGAATTGCAAATGAATGGAATGATAGAAAAGGCTTCGATTCAATCTAATTCCCATGATTTGATTGGCGATTAAAGAAATCTTTACATGGTTGATACTATTGATATTCATGCCTATGTTTGGCTCCCCCCGTGTATTTAAGTGATAGTAGCGTTGTACTCCGCAGGAAAGGCTGAATTGGTCGGATTAGTTGATAGGGATAGGGATAGACCATAAGCTGCTAAATTAGTTGCCTAATAGGTTACCTCAACTTACCTGGTATACGTAGGTTATCAAGTTATCTAGGTCCTATTTGTAGGTATTCTACTAAATAGTATTATTCTTTCAGGGCTATAAAGAAGGTTGTTTAATAGGTTATCTACCTATCTAGGTATTTGAGTAGTAAAGTAAGTTATCAAGTTATCAAGTTATCTACCATTTTCAGGCACTGAGTAGCGGTATGTAAACAAAGACTGGACTGGACCACTCGGGTAATCGGGCTACTTGAGGCTTGAGGCTTGAGAACAGTCCGGGGGATTTTGTTGGTGGTGACATTATGAAGGGGGTAGGAAGATTACGGAGTACTTCCTGCAAGCGATAATTACCTAGGTACCTGGCTATCTGTACTCTGGAACTGTTGTACACTAAAATCCCAACCATTTCACAACTCCTTCGAGATCACATTGCGATAAAAAAACAAACACCCTACTTGGCGGTGGCATTTTAATATATCTTCCCTTGGGACTCGGAAGATGATATCCTTTCAGTCGAGTTCAGAATCTTCCCGGATGCCGATGCACTGGTTCTGGTTGAATGGCGATGTGGTACAAAAATGCTTATCCGATACATACTCAACCGCCTCTATATGATTATGCCAAGTCCAAAGAGTTCGTTCCTTCTAGTACCTGCATATACTCATTCCCCCAAGCGTCACCATTATGAAGGATATGACACGAGGAACGTGGGAAAGTACAGTACAGTAGTCGGAAACACACGAGTAGAACTCTGTCTCTTCATCTCATCCCAAGAAATGGAACAGGCTGAACTGATCCAGAAATTCACATTGATAGCCCCAACGTTTAGCTAAGCTAAGCTAATGGAAATAGGTACCACGTTTTGTTGTTTGAGCCTCAGTGACCCCTCTTGACAGGTCGCGGAATGGATGTTTCCCCGGAGGTTTGACCTTGGGCGATCTTTTTGTTTCTCTGGAGTCTGGAATGTGGAGGTTTGAGCCTATGGGTCTTTTTCCATCCTGAACTTAATTTTCTCCAATTTGTTTCTCGGATATAACCATGTGCTATATACACTATACCTCCTCCTGTCGTATTATTGGAGAGGCCAATATGAAATTGATTATTGAAACATAGGAGGAAGATGTATGAGGAAGATAGATGGGGAAGATATATGAGGAATATGTATTGTTATAACATTGACATTATAATATAACTAACGGTGCAACCCGACATTATTGACAAGCGAAGATCAGAAGAGCTTGCAATTGGAAGTGTAATTGTGCTTATAATAACCTAAGCCTTAAGGTTATGGCTAGTAAAATGAAGGGGTCGAAAGGGTCATAGGCTCAAAAGCTCAAAGTGTAGAACTCGGGAAGCTGGAAGTTCTGTGATATGTGATAATTATTGGATAATTGTAATCTCTTGTAATCTGGCCCTATAAGGATGGATGAATCTTCTCGGGTTGACGTTACGGTTACGGTTACAGTTACAGTTACAGTTACTGCCATAAATGGCGCCATCTTACCAAATCAGTATATTGAATTTGTCGAATTAATTGGATTAATTGGATTAAATGGAGTACCTGAGCTTGATGCTTGAAACCAAAGTAAGATATCGATATCGGATTGTTCTGTTGGTATAAAAAGGAATAATATAATGGTACCTACTGATACATGGATACACCGCCCACGAAAATCAAGAAATTGATTGGAAGAGATTCAAGTGAAGGACAAATTTGGACGACAACATATGCATTACATACCAAGGTAGGTATATATACTAGGTAGGTATATATATATATGGATATATATACTATTTACATATCTACATATCTAGTACCTACGTAGATACATACATATGTAGAAGTAAATAACTTGTAAGCATTTCATTTCATTTGATTTCATTGCATTACACTACATTAACATTACATTACATTACCTACGGTACGTACCCGACATTACTATAATCTATAATCTATCACCCAAACACTCAAACACCCCAACACCCAAATCCCCATCGATTTTTGCCCCCGGGTCCCTTTTCACCATCGATTCAATAACAATCAAAGCAGCCCTGGCAGTAACATCACGACACATCGAAGATCCTTCATCGAGGTACCGCTTTCAATCAACAATCAACAATTAACAATTCGGCGTCCCGAGGTCGGATTTGTCAATGGACTCTTCGGGATTAAAGGATACCTAAGGTTAATTCTTAATATAATAACTTCCAATTGGAATTGATTTGATCTCACCTCACCTCACCACACCACACCTCACCTCACGTGAAGTCCCAGAATATACCGGTAGATCGAGGAGAGGAGAAGAAAGAAGACCAGCACCACATCATCATCACCATCACCATCATCATTATCATCATGTTTGGTAACTTTGCAAGTTTTGGTAAGCATCTTGATTGAAAGATCTTCCTGTTATTACTATTACTTTTATTCTTTCTATATTTCCGGGATGGCTTCTTTTCTTATATCTATCTCTCTATGCTTCCCATATCTGGAATATGGATTGGAGTCCGGTCCATGAATCCCGACATCCGTGTATTTATTTTACCCTATCCTATCCTTTCTCCAAAGAAACATCCACCTACCTATTAACATCAACATATATCCAACCTTAATCGTGCGTTCTTCCCGTTCATATTCATATCATATCCTCTTTAAAGCATATCTGAAGTCATTAATTAGACTTTCATGCAAACTACATTGACTTGGATCAATACCTACCTCTTAAGTATTCGCTTTCTTGATCATATGATAGAAGCAATGCAAATCCCTCCACGATCCTTTTCTCTCAATTCGGTTTCATCATGCTCCAATCCCGTCTAGCAGTCTAGGCATTTCACAAGCTCGTTACTCCATCTAGACTTGCCCAAACATGGGATGGGTTGTAATCAATTCATGGTTTGAACAGCTCAAAATTCTTACTCTTCTACAGCACCACTACCTACCAAATCAGATGGCAAGCCTCGGACCGTTCCACCACCGACACCTCTCACCTTTCCTTCAAGCACGCCCCAGTCGCCAGAGTATGTTGCTCCGAGAGACATACCTCTAGTCACGTTTCTGCAGACTGTTCATCGACCAACGGACATAAAACCATCCCATTTTGAGGCACTAGGTATTCACATCATCCCGAACGCCTCTCCTCGAGACTTGTTGCCAGATCCTTCATTTCTTCCCCCTGTTGAGAAATGGACAAATATTCCCGAGGAAGATTTAGAAGACGTAACTACAGCAAGTAGAATACCTTTAAGCAATGGTAATAGAGGTCCTGGCGTGAAGACTTATCTGGACCGCCGAAGAGAACTTTCCATTGATAACACGGCTGCTTTTCGCACAGTCCGGAGAATTCCCCAACCAAAAGGAACAGCAGCAGCTCGTCTAGGCAATTCATATGAATTTTACAAAAATCTGGAGATATTCTCTGGTTACTGGGTTGATACCTCTCTGCCAAAAGAGGCTGTCCCTCCTTCTGACGCCACCGAAAGTGATGTCAAAAATCAAACCGAAGGAGAACTCGAAGAAGCTGAAGATACAGTTCCACTCCACCAACAAACCCACATTCGCACCGGCACTGGCTCCCAGCTCCCCCATGAGTACCGCCAAGCTCTCACGACCGCCTTTATAAAACTCGTCGCCTATGATTTCGGCTGCAACGTTTCTTTCCCACGTGTCGAGCCCCGTCTTCATATTCACCCACCCCCATCACAATCCTTATCATCTCCATCTCACTTCTCCGCCATGGGCGCTACAATGTTATATCGCATCCCTACCGATCGCTACTCCGCCCGTACAGGTTTCCTTGAAGGTCCTCTTGCAGCTGTTTCATGCCGCTCCAACACATCCTTCGCCACCCCCTTCGACTCTAACCTTGATCTCGCTCGGGAAGTTATCACGCTCCTCCTCACAGCCCAACAACGCAATCGTGAAGGAAAAGAAGAAAAACGCTTTGGGGAAGGGGAGTGGTGGACTACTGTTCCTCGCTGGGGCGGCGCGAAAGGTGGTCCTATTGGTAAAGAAATCGAAGCCGCCACCTCTGATTCTTCGCCCAATCCTCTACCCTCAACAGAAGATGGACCTAAAACCCTTCTTATCGATATTAAATCCAAAATTGGCGGTATAAATTCCATTCCTTCTCTTCCATCCCTTCCTTCTCTACAATCCATAAACTCAGAAAGACGTCCCCCACAAAAGAAACCTCGCACGGCACGTCTGGGGGGTCAAGCACAGCTGTATGAAAACTACCGCAAGATGATGCCGCCAGCTAGTACGTGGGATAAGAAGGCAAGGTATATGGCGATCGGAAAGCCTGGGGGGGTGCAGGGGGATTGGGATGAGGTTTTTTTAATAAGTTGTTTGAACCATCATATTAGCTTTTTGAGGGGAAGAGTGGGGAAGGGAATTCTTGAGGTTTTAGATGGAGAGGCGGATGGGAAAGAGGGCTTTGAAAGAACGGTCATTTGGAGGACAAAATGGTATGATTTGTTTCAGGTGGAGGATAGAGTGGAGGCGATGGGGATTGTTTGGGGGATGGTGGCTTGGATTATGAGGGTGGAGGAAGGGGTGCATGGGAAGATAGGTGGGAAGACGGATGGAGGGGAGGGGGAGATGAATGTGGATAAATAGATAGGGAGGGTTTTGGAAAGGAATGGAGGCCCGTGGTATGGTGGCTAGATAATCTTAGTAGATAGATTTGGATTCGGATCCGGATCCGGATTCGAAGAGTTTATTGCATATCCTGCATGTTCATGATGAATTCGGGTGGACGGAATGGATGTTGACTTGGAATAGGGTGATGGGAAATAAAAGAATGGATGGATGGAAAATTCATACATAGAATGAATGGATAGATGAGCATCAAGATAAAATTGACAATGGAAATTAGCATGAAGAGAAAGCAAAACCATCTTATGGACTGGATCTTGGGGGGATCGAGAGATTGATTTGATCTTGATATGAGTGAACGGATATTTGAACTATAGATCAAAATATACATTCATGGTTTGATGGTCAGTAAATTGATGATTTTATAAAAGTTGATAATGATAGCACTCACAATGTGCTCATATTAATGGTTTATAATAGATTTACAGTATGTATTGTCAGTCATAGGCCTTCGAGAAAAAGTATAAATACGGCGCTGGTTTCCCTTCTGTGTAGTTATTCTTTTGGCAGTATCGAGTGCAAGTGCAAGTGCAAGTGCAAGTGCAAGTGCAAGTGCAAGTGCAAGTGCAAGTGCAAGTGCAAGTGCAAGTGCAAGTGCAAGTGCAAGTGCAAGTGCAAGTGCAAGTGCAAGTGCAAGTGCAAGTGCAAGTGCAAGTGCAAGTGCAAGTGCAAGTGCAAGTGCAAGTTCAGGTTCAGGTTCAGGTTCAAGTTCAAGTTCAGGTTCAGGTTCCGCAAGAGTTATCAAGACGTATTTTCCACTTCAATATATATAAAGCATATTTAAAGTTATCAAGAATCCTCCATCCACTTCAGCATCTCTCGAGCATCAGTCGCCATTCCTCGATACTCCTCTCGATTCTATCTCAGCCATGTCTGTGCCTAGCTCCAGCGGCGCCCAAGCAATACATACAGCCCCCAAACCTCACCAAAATGAAGTGGATAACGTCGTCTCCGGACCAGCTTTCGTTCGGATACAGACACGTATTCGCCCTTCGGCATCTACGATTCTACGTTGAACATGTCGAAAAGAAGCACGGAGAGAAAAGGCTCAAATGTATGTTAGGCCAGATTGGTAGGGTCGACGAATTAGCCGAGCATCAGAAGGAGTCACTATTTTTTCCGAACAGTCCATGCATGATATCGAGAAGACCGTGAGCCGCTGTGTAGTATGGTGGTTATGAGAAACACAGGGAGAGCGTTTATCCAGAGGAACTTTCCTGATGGTCGTTTTTGGTGACCTCGTTACATCGGCTGGTATCGATGCTGGGCAAAATCATGATGATGATTAAGTTACCAATGAGCAGGACCTAGTAGAGCTGTGGGCTACGATCCCTGAGGGTCAAGGGAAGTCTTTTAAGTCCCGAACAATGGTTCATCCGCGTCCATAGAAAGCTTCTGGTTACCCCTGACACCGAAAAATGTCCTCTATTCGCCATCAAAGCACATTCGAAATTTCGCCCCGAAGGTCGGAGTGACCTCATGTGATTGGAGAGGTCTCGGGCACGTGCTGTTGGTTTGATTGGAGTGACTGGTTGATATGGCATGTGGTTCGGGAGGGTTTTCGATTTTGTTCGTTTTAAGATACCTACCGTCTTTGTGTGCTTCCGGTGGAGGAGTTACGTCGCTTTTAGCTTTAATTGTTGAATGCATTGCGTTGTTTTGATGGTGGGTTAATGTGAAGCGTTGGGGGTCAGAAGGTAGAATATCAATGTGTGCTTTGAGTATATGGTAGAAATCCCTTGAATGGTACAGATGATTGGCCATGGATCAACATCTCAGATAGTTCACAAAGCTGAGAGGACAATAATTGATTCATTTTGGATAGTATGGGTCAAATGTTTATGATGTTTTCTTGGACATTAAACATTGCTATCTGAAGATCTTGGGTCCGTTAGACGCAAAGTTCTGTGGGATTGAAACATGGGGAGCACTACCATCCAAAGCAGGGAAGATCAGCATAGACAATGTCCGAATAGTATGAAAAATGTTGAAGCAGTATATCTTACCAGTGTCGGCTCTTAGTCGTATCATCATCCCGGTGACACTTTTTGTTTCATAGGACGTTGGGCTTTGACTTGTGTGTACTTAGTAAATACAGTGAGTGGACTAGACTGTTCAAAAGCATTAGACTTGTCAAACTTACTAATTTAGCATTATTTCGCATTAAACCAAAATGTCTATGTAAGCCTTGATGCATGTTATTGTTCATGAAAAGGGCTTGGTAGCTCCTGTAACGCTTGGAAGCGAATTATTATTCAGTCTAATATTGGAGTTTTCCCCTGGCATAAAGCCGGCACCTAGCTTAGCTTGCATAAAAGTGACAAATCAGTTGTCCAATAGCAAAACACGTTCGAACATATTGGCATGCAACCAAACTTATCCGTATCACTCTCCTGCAGCCCCCATTAATGTTCCGAATTTTTATTGTATCGAAGTTCAAGACGCTGGTTGTACTTCCAGCCAGCTTGTTAGTATTTGCTACACTAAGAATGTGAGTTCTTTCAGGCATGTTTGTATTGATTCGAGCATGTGATGATGAATTTGAGGGTTAAGCACTGTTAGATTCCAATCAGAGAGAAAACTTGATGAGTGAGATGTCGTGGTCGTTGGGTGGAGACAAATGTGAAGTTGCGCTGGAGGTTATTGGCTGGGGGAATCCTTCCGTGGATAACAATCTCTTGGTTAACCTCGATGATCAACGTAGGTGCTGCTGAATTTAGTCTGAGATTTGATGGAAGTAACATTTAATCGTACTTCTCTGTGCCCCTGCATCTAACCACTGGATTGTTTCTCGGGTGCATCGGTAGAATCACTGTCTTAACCTTTTCATAAGCGGTTTGTATCGTATTGGCTAAGGTCTTCAATGCTAGTGTCGATGTGACGGCTAGAAATCCTTGATGCGCTGACAATTTGGGCTACGCTAGTGTTTTTGTTCGATAGACTAGGGTTATTGTTGCAATGCTTTGAACTTCAATGGAAATGTAGAAGTCCGAAATCTTGTGAAATGTTCTCAGCCAAATCGAATTCGTTCGTGATACTACTTAACATTGAGTACGAGATGATAGGAACAACAAATCATTCGAAGAGTTGGGACCACGTTTGAACGATAAGCTAGAGGTTCAAGTTTGAAGTAAAGCTTGCATTACTCTAGGTAACATTTCTGACACCTGGCGATGAAAGGTACTCGCATTGCCAATACTTTGATATTGCACCCCTGGGGATTCATTACGTGCCGTATAGATTCGCCTAACAATATGATGAATCTATCGATAACATAAGATTAGATGAATGATACAAGGCACAATTGAAAGGTGGCAAACCAGTCAACCTGTAGATTCCCAGTACGCCCTTCAAATACCACAGTGTGAAACTTCACAGCACTATAGGGGTATCGGAGATTATTATCTGGTACAGACAGTATTCGGCGACCTAAACTTCCCCAAACAGTCTGGGGATCCGCTATAAAGTTTAGCGATGTGGCGGCAAAATTTGACGTCCCCACAAAATTGAGATATGATAGTATCTGGAAGCATGAAATATGAATCGATGTTTTGTAAATTGTGATGAACGTTGTTTTTTGAAAACAAGATATGATAAGTAGGTAGTATACACAAGGATGATTGGTATGCAGCATGCCTTAGATGCAATAGCGTTAAACTTCCATATTGATCAAACAGAGGCAGGTGCATGTTTAAGTACAAGTCCCTTGTCCTGCGCAACATCTTTTTTCTGCACACTTCATTGGTGGGAGCCTCAAACTCATTTGACTGATAGAGGTAACTCGTAGGGCTGGAGTTGGTGAGCAATATTACAAGAGAACCCATGCTATAGAGCCACAGATGTCACGTAGCAATAAGCCCGATGAAGTGAGTTAGCGCCAAGAATATAGCTGACGTGATAAACAGAAAATAAGAGTACTGGAAGCTCCCAAAGTAGGTTCAAACGTCGATACATGCGGCATGCTTGCATACTCGGCAGCAGATCTGAAGTCAACATTGAAACGTGGGAAACAAGATTCTGACAGCAGATAATGCAGGCAAGGCTTTTGATCATCCGTTTCAAGTTTCCATGGAGAGATTCATTTCGGAACGTTGGGGGTTTCCCAACGGGCCAATTCTGCTGGGTTTTCGTGACTTCTAAGATTGTCTAGCCCCGAATCTCAAAGTCCTGCTCTTAGCCGTAAAGCAATGTACAGTATATTTGACAAAAGCGGACAGTATACTGAGCTCTCGAAAAGAAAAGGACAGAAAAGAAAAGAACAGAAGCATGAATTAAACAAACGTAGGTGGCCGGGGATAGCATGAGGAAGCAAAGGATTTCAAGCAATTCTTGCCGGTTGTCCTATGAGATAATTGGACAATTGAGCTGAGAACTTCTTTAGATTGTACGCAATGAGGGTCTGGGCTTGACAAATTAAAAGCATGCCGGTACCTATTAATGCTTATGCCATGTTTGTATGATGGATATTATTTTTGTTGTTATTATTGTTGTTGTTCTGCAAGTGAGGTTAGATATCATTCAGAGGGAAGTAGCGCATTGCCGCTTTTTGTGAAACTCTTACGGATTGCCCTTGAACCTCGGCTTACCTCGGTGCAAATCGATCGAGGCAAAATTTTGCATACAATAAAGCAGCACGTTAAGTAGACAGCGTGTGGCTTACATTAGACGAGAATATCGTGACCAATGATATGGATGCATGCACGACCACGCCAGCCATGAAAATGGTATCTCGGACGCTCCGTCCGGAATAATCCACATTAACCAACATTAACCACATTAACCACATTCGAACCACATTATTCGTTGAAAGGCATGAGAAATTTTGAACTTCCATGATGGCCATCTTCCTCATCCGTCATGGTGCCGATATTGAAATTGTCTGAAGAGAAATTCTTCTTCCGGATCCTCAATAATGATTGACGGAAAAGCAACGGACCGATATGCAGGATCCAAAGCTCAGATCCGATGAATTTTCACCATTCTAGACATTTCAAGGATTCAAACCCTAGATGGGCTCATGTTTTCAGCAGGACATGATACTAAAATGGATAGAAGATACATACCATACATAGCTCCATACATACATACACACATGGTCCGTACCATACATACATGGTCCATACATACATACATACATGGACCATACCATATGTTATCTCCATATAGCTCCGAATTATTGATCAGTTTAGCCCAGGTATGTAACATTAGGTAGGCTAACGTACCAAAATCGTCAACTCATTCATTTATGGTTTCGACACGCACGAGATTTTCCTTACCTTTGATTGCGTGTTGTCCCGTGGAGCTGTAAAAGGATACCTTAGAAACACGGTCTCTCCGAGTATGGTAGATGCATCTGCAGTGAGCTTCAAGAGATACAGTGCCTCTAAAGATGTGAGTTTATACTAGATAGGATATCCTAATTTGGTAAGTGAAAAGAGGCTCTGGTGGAAGCAACGTTAAATATAGTAGATCGAGAAGGAAGATGTGATGCGAAGTGAGAATAAGTTAAGGTAACACGAAGTACTGTGGTGCTTTTCCGAATAGGTAAACAATGAATACTTGAGTCTTGGGGTAATACATAACCAAGTTCAAACTGGAGAAGATACTGAAGTTGATGATAGTACCGGCATCTATCACCGATCAACTAACTGTGAAAGGGTTCAAAGCCAAGCCAATGGTTGACATCAGCAAGCAGCAAAAGAGGCGAGAAGAGACATGAAAGCATGGGCATAGATCGAATGGCTTTTTGAAAATTTGCCTCAACATGGGATATGTAATGGATGTTCTGTACTGCAACCTGCAATTGCAACTGTAACTGCAACTGTAGATGCATCGATGTGATGTCTTGGGACCCTCGTCGATGGATGATGGGATGGATGGATGTATGGTTCAATGCGGAATTTACGATATTAATAACAAATTGATATCGATAGATGATGGGATGGATGTATGGTTCAATATTTAATTTACGATATTAATAACAAATTGATGTCGATAGATGATGGGATGGATGTATGGCTCAATATGTAATTTTACGATATTAATAACAAATTGATGTCGATGTTGATGTTGATGTTGATGTAGTATGTACTAGAGTATGTAGTACCGGTATATACAAAGTAGTAGGTAGGTGTAGGTACCGTATGTGAATGGAATGGAATGGGGATGAACGGTTGTGGCTAGTACTTACTAGGTACATAGGTAGGTAGGTACATAGGTAGGTAGGTACATAGGTAGGTAGGTACATAGGTAGGTAGGTACAAGTCTAGATTATTGAGTGATAAGAGATGAAATACCGGTAATAATAATAATAATGTGTTGTGTTGCGAGCCCCTTGCTTACTCATAATAATCGTAATCATAATCATAATCATAGCCCTGAGGTATCTAATCATCATCATTAGGTTTCTCTACCCCTTCATTTCTTTCTTGGCTAAAAGTAAAAGTCAAAAGTGCTTATTCTATTTTCCCACGTTCTATCTAGATATTATTTATAAATGATCTATAAATGATTTATAAATTATAATTATTATCAAACCGAAGCCAACGAGACGGGATGCTAGGTAATTAATACCAGACAATTTTGAAAGAAGAACAATGTATATACATCCCGTAAAACTCCCACGGGTTATCAGTAAACGTTACGTTTCCTGTCTTCTCGGGTGACCGCAACAGCGTAGCATACAGCATAGCATACCGACATTCATAGCTTCCATACCTATACTTGTAGCATCCATACCTAACAAACCTTACATACCTACTAGCTGGAGGTACCGAGGAATCTACATGTACTGTACTCCCTATATCCGTCCTTTGATTCCGGTACCGACCGATGAATAACTCTTTTCATCCATAAACATTCATACATTCATACATTCATTGATTGTTTGATTGATATATTAATAACTACCTATTACAATAGATCCTTTTCGATCTTGCATCGGGAAAAAAGAAAGAAGAAAATCAAATAAATCTTCAGCCCTGCTTCTTTACCTAGGTAGGTACCTACCTAGGTTCTACTCTATTTTACATTTCTTAAACCCTTGCTCGCTGACGGGAACACTGCCTCGCCTCTGACATTACCCATCAGAGATTCAAACCCAAATCCTCACTTTGCACATTAGTGTATCCGCCCATCACGAACCCTGTGCATCGCATCTTCCGATTCTCCCCCCTCCGTTCCTAATCTAACCTACCACGTCCTACCTACCTACATACATCTGCCCCACGTTGAATATCGACGTCTTCGAATACATCCCAACTGCTACTTGACTAAGAATATCGTCGTGTCTATAAAGACATCTGCCGAATCCTCCTTCAAGGTTGAATATCAATCAAGCTCCACTCTCGATCTTGTCTCACACCGATCCGGTTCATTGTTGTCGGGAATCCGAAAGCTCCTTTACCCCTCAAGCGCCCACGGCTTTGTGCCGACCAAAAGCAATTAACCATTTAACAATCAACAATCAACAATCAAACAACTTGCAATCTTCAATCTTCAACCTTCAACCTTCAATCGCTCATAACGTCTCTTCACGTCAACACCTACAATCAATATGTCTGGGTATCCGGGATACAATAATGGAGGTTATGGAGCACCACATCAGCAGTACCCGCCCCAACCCTACTACCCGTAGGACTAATTTCTTCCTCCCTATGCAGTTCCCATGGAATCTCACTTACTCCTATATAGACCTCAGCCATCTTACGGAGCTCCCCCCCCTCAAGGAGGAGGCTACGGATATCATCAGCCTCCAGCCCCGCAACAGCCTTACGGATATTCTCAAGTAAGAGCTTCAACTTTGCAAGTGTTTGTCCCCGTCGCTAATGATTTCGTACCAAAAGCCCCCTCCACAACAATATGGCGGATACAACGGTGTGCCTCCAAATGCTCCAAATGCGCCACAATATGGTAGGCAAGGTTCGCAGAATAGTCTTGGGAGTTGTAGCCAGAGAGTGGAAATACTGATTCTTCTCCACAGGAATGCCCTCAGTCAACTCTAACGCCTATACAAACGGCAACCAGAATGCTCCACCACCACCACCACAGGGAATGCATTCCTTTGGACAAGGTGCTCCCCAAGGCTATGCCTTCCAATATTCCAACTGCACAGGGAAGCGAAAAGCACTCCTGATAGGTATCAATTATTTTGGTCAGCGTGGTCAATTGCGTGGATGCATCAACGATGTCAAGAACATGTCATCTTATCTGCACGAAAACTTTGGGTATCAGCGGGATGACATGGTTATTCTTACGGACGACCAACAAAACCCAATGAGTCAGCCTACTAAGCAAAATATATTACGAGCCATGCATTGGTTGGTGAAGGATGCTCGACCCAACGACTCGTTATTCTTCCATTATTCCGGTTAGTGGTGATCCAAGGCTTACAATCATGCATTTATTGACGTCTATAGGACATGGTGGTCAAACGAAGGATTTGGATGGCGATGAAGAGGATGGTTACGATGAAGTTATCTACCCGGTCGATTTTAGACAAGTCGGGCACATTGTCGATGACGAGATGCACAGGATCATGGTCCAACCTCTGCAACCTGGTGTTCGTTTGACAGCAATTTTCGACTCATGCCATTCTGGAACTGCCCTCGACTTGCCTTACGTTTACTCCACCCAAGGAGTTCTCAAAGAACCAAATCTTGCAAAAGAAGCAGGCCAAGGTCTTCTCGGTGTTATTTCGTCATACAGCCAAGGTGATATGAGCGGTGTCGCAAGTAATTTGATGGGATTCTTCAAGAAAGCAACAACCGGAGACGATGCTTACAACAAGTCACTGGCCACTAAAACATCGCCCGCTGATGTGATTATGTGGTCTGGAAGCAAGGATGACCAAACTTCGTCAGTATATTTCTTACCTTGGTATTGTTATTCATGATATATTTTGCACGATTGGAGAAGCCCTGGTCACAATGTGGTGCAAGGGTGTTTGGTGGCATTTTTAGCGTCGGAGTTTATAATCCCTTCGGGATATTGGACCATGTTTCTGTCACATATGTACATATAGATATCTAGTCACGTTCAATTTAAGAGCTCCAGGTCTATATCAACAGCCAAGTACGGCTAAGATATAGACTAGGGGCCGCGAGTCACGTTGGGTCAAGTGACCCAGTGGACCTTCATCCACTGGCCTACTTCTTCCGTCCCCGGCCGTAAACAAGGACTAACCATTCCCATGCAGAGCCGATGCTACTATCGCTGCACAAGCAACTGGTGCCATGTCATGGGCCTTCATCACCTCCATGAAGAAGAACCCCCAACAGAGTTACGTCCAACTTTTAAACAGTATTAGAGACGAACTCGCCACCAAGTACACCCAGAAGCCGCAACTTAGTTGTAGTCATCCGTTGAGTATGTTCCCTTCTTTGCCTTCACAGTCTCTCTAGTGATGCTAATCACAGCAGATACCAATCTTCTCTTTGTCATGTAAATAGTCACACGTTCAATGTATTAAAGGGTTTATGATGCAAGGGTCAATATTTTACGGCATCCATATGGATGGGAATTGGAAAGGTATGCAGCTACGACGTCTATGAAGAATGGCTTGATTGGAAAAAATATTGATGGATTGCGGGATAGTAATTTTTTGGGATTTGATGGATGGCTTTACAGCCGATATTTGCGTATGTCTTTTCCTCGACCAAACGGATGACAGTAAAGGCTGAGGTGGATGGATAATGAATGCCAATCCGCTGAGATGTTCTCCTACAAGACGTTATGTCCAATATTCTTTCTCGCTGAACAGTGAAGGCCTGGCTACGATTGACTGAAGGCTTTTATTTATATGGTGATAATTTATTTGTGCACGCCAAAAACTTAACTGACTATAAGCTACCCCAATACCTATCCATACCCTACCATAAACACATAACTCTTAACACCAATTAACCCATCCCCAAAAGTGCAACAAGTATTTTCCTAGTTCTGCACTCCACATCCAATCCAATTCCAATGCATATAATCATTTCTGCATTCATACTCCCGCTATCCTTAACATAACAAATTTCATTACTCGATGACGAAAAAGTAAGCAGAAGAAGACAAAAGAATGCCCAAAACCGAGAAACGGAAGGGAAAATAATAGAATAGAATACCCAAACACAACTACAACCCCTTAACTCGATCCGTGATCCCCTCATTCCTCTCCTTTAATATTTCCCTCACACTACTTTTCAGACTGCTTTTCCTAACGCCACTGAAAGCCGGATTGATAATCGGTTGTGCCTGATTTGCTTTAATGGGCGAAGCATTCCTGGAAGGATTCCTCGATCCAGACCGAGATGCAGAGCGGGATCCAGAGGCTTCTCTCCTTGCTGATGCTGACGCTTGAGTTTCTTCTCTCGCTGCATTTTCCTGGGATGAAATTCTCTTTGCGCGATTGGCCCTCATAACCTCTAATTTCCCGAGAATCTTCTGATGCATTTTCTTATTTTTGTCCCAGGCTTCTGCACCCTTGCGCATGCGCATACCGGCTATGATTAGGAAAGCTACGGTGCGGATTGTGGCTTTAGGTTTAGGAGCAGGGGCGGGTTCTGGAATTAGGCTTGTTTGGCGGAGGAGACGGAGATCGGCTTTGTTGCTAGTGGGGTGTTAGTGGGGTGTTAAGCGGGGTGGGAAAAGGGGGAACTCACCATGCATCGTACATGTTAATTTTTGCGATTAGATATTTCTTCGCATATGCCAAATCGGTGCGCTTGCTTTCTTCTCGAGCGCATCGGGCTTTCATCCATTCGATTTGCATGCACAAGCCCTTTAATTCTTTTGCGTGTTTATCGTCTTTCTTTTCTATTTCTTTGAAGAATCGCTTCTCCCCTTCTTCTTTCTCCTTCTTCAGTGCCTGAATTTCGTCTTCGGTATATGATATTGACATATTTGGAAATCTAACGCCGCGACTTAGAGTGTGCTTTTCGGCCTCCCATTCACTCTTCGCCTTGATGTAGTCTTCCTTGGACTTGACATATTCCTCCTCGAGAAGCTCCAGTTGTTCTTTGGTTGAAAGTGCCCTAGCACGTTCTCGGTTACGTTCATCACGGACACGGCGGAGACTGCTGCGAAGCTCAACTTCCTTGGCACTCACAGTTTGGATTGCATTTTCGCGTTCCTTGATGAGGAGTTCGAGAGATTCGCGCTGGATTTGAGTCTCCTGGAGCATTTCGTGAAGGTCACGACGCTCAAGAGCTATGGTGTGGCCTTCACCGCTATTTGCACGTTCGGACATGAGCGCCTTCTGGAGACGATCAATCTTATCGCTGAGTCTGTTGATAGCTGCTTCAAAAGAAGCATTTCTGGTTGAGAGCTCATCTTTGGTAAGGCGTAGTTCATCCAATTGACGCTCTAACTGATCTTTCTCGGCTTCCCAAGTTTGTTCTTGATGTTGGAAGTTGATATTCAAGGCACTGAGTTTTCGTGCTGCTTCTTTGTCGGATTCCTTCATTCGGGAACGGAGGTCTTTGAGAGACTGGTGCGCTTCCGAGAGCTGATGTCGAAGTAGGGCAACTTCCTTGTGAGTGGAGCCACTGACGGAAGCCGGCGAAGAGGTAATGGCAAAACGAGCCATATCCGTCTCGTGCACTTTACGTTCAAGTTCAGCGATTTGTCGTTTGAGAGTTTTGACCTTCTCTTTGTGGGTGGTTTCACGTTGAATGTATTCATTCTCCTTTTGACGCAATGCCGTGAGATCGTGTTTAATTTCAGAAAGCTCATGAGCAGTCTCGGTCTGCTGATCACCCGATCCTGGTTGGCTTGCCAATTCCAGGATGCGCTCTTCCAGTTTGCTAATAGTTTTCTTGGCTGTGGCTAACTCCCGCTTTTCGGATGAGCCGCGAAGTATACGATGTAGATCTTGAATTTCGGCATGAAGACGGGCCTCTTCGGTGCTGGCTCTCTCAATCTCTTCGTTCAACTCCTTTTCGATAGCCTTTTGCTCTGCCACAGCGACCTTGTGATCCTCCCGAAGTCTGCGAACTTCGTTATCAAGCTTCATCTTAGCTGTCCGAAGCTCAACTCTCTCCTCTTCAAGGCGGAAAGTTTCATCTTCTTGCTGCTTTAATGCTCTCAATTGACTCGATATCTCGTCTCTCTCGGCCTTGAGTTCAGCATTTGATGATCGGAGGGAATGAAGTTCGATATTGACCTTTCCGATTTGGTCTTGCAAGGCCTGTTTCTCTAATCGAACCTTCGATAGCTGAGCCTCGTGATCCCGCAACAGCTTATTCAGGCTCTCCTTTGATCCTTGGTCGGCTTGGAAGTCACTATGAAATACCTCAAGTTCCGCTCTTGCACTGGTAGCTGAGGCTTCTGCCTTAGCAAGATCTTCCTTTAGGCTACGTAGCTGTCTTCGTAGGCCCTCTGATTCGTGCCTGGCGGCATTAATATCTTGGTTGGCCTGATCGCTTTCCTCGTCAAGACTGGTTTGCAGTATCTCGACTTCATCTTCTAGGCCCTCGATTTTCTCAGCTAGCGACCTTTGCTCGCGTTGACTGAGTCTGAGTTCCTCGCGAACGCCAGCCAATTCGGCTCTTGACTCTTCCAATGCCTTGCGTCGAGCTTGGACATCCTCGTTCAACTCGTTAATTTGGCGTGTCAGAAGTGCTTCTTGACTCTCATGTCTCTCTTTCTCGCTGCGAACAGCTTCTCGGAGTTTTGATTCTCTTCCAGATAAAGATCCTTCTGTCTGTTGAAGTCGATCGATGGTCTTCTGAAGGCCGGCCGCCTGTTCTTCGGCACGGAATCGTTGGGCTTCCAGATTGCGTTTTTCAGTCTCCCAGTTCTCGATGTCATCGTCGTACAGGCGCTCTTTCTCCCGGATTTCTGCTTTGAGGTCCTCTACTTCGTTACCAAGGCGATCTATCTCTTCCGTGTATTGATTTCGCACATCGCGTTCGTTACCAAGTGCCAAAGCCTTCTCATGTTCCAATTTGTCTTTGAGATCCTCAATTAAAGCCTTGGCCTTGGCCAAATCTGCTTGTAGACCGGCAGATTCAGCTGTCAGAGCGTCATGTCGGCTCTGGAGGAGATTTTTCTCATCGTTTCTTTGTTGGAAATCTCTTTGTAACCCCTGCAAACTTTCGAGTCTCGTGGATAGAGCTTTTCGCTCACGAATAGTTTGGTCCAAATCATTTTCAACGTGCTCAAGTTTATCGTGAAGTTTCTGCTCCTTTACTTCACTATCACGTTTCAAGTCCTCTAGTTTCTCTTGCATTTTTTTAACCTCACGTGTTTTATCAGCATATTGTTGTTCCAGATTTTGGTGACGCTCTCGAAGATCCTCCAAGTCATCTTGTAACCGATTGGCCTTTTCCTCAATTTGTCGACTCAAGCCTTTAGTTGTAATGGACTTGTTGGCTAGCTCATCTTGAAGTTCTTCCAAATTAGCTTCCGCACGCTCCTTATCTCGAATGGCTTCTTGATGGTCTTCCTTGGCCTCCCCCGCTTCAATCCTTAATCGTTCCACGTCATGCTCTAGTTCCTTGATCAGTGACTCGGCCTCTCTGAGCTCGTGATTGGACTGGCCCTGTGCTTTCTCTTCCAACTCCACCGCTCGGCGTTGCGATTTCTTCAGGGCAGTCTCCAAATCGGAAATAGTCCCAATTTGTTTCTCAACATCGTCCTTCAAGTTATCAATGTCATCTTCCCGATCATTAATGAGGCGATCCTTTTCCCGTAAATCCGCTTCCAGGTCGTCGATTTTGTTCTCCATATCAGCGTATTTGTCTTCCTGGATTCGCACTCGATTGAGCTCATCCTCCTTCTCCTCTAAAACCTGGCGTAAATTGTCCAGCTCCTCCTGTTGCCCAGCATTAACATGCTTCCGCTTAAACTTCTCTTGCATATCCATGATTTGTTGTCGATATTGTTCGACATCCTTCTCGGCTGCAGTCAACGTCTTCCGGAATTTCTGTAGCTCCCTTTGCATGGTAACTTTGTCGACCTTGAGTTCAGTATTCTCTTTTAGAGCAGCTTCACTAAATCCCGGCCCTGCTTTTCTCAATGCCTCCTCCAAGAAATGAATCTTAAGCTTCAGTCCGAAGTTTTCCTTCTCAATTTTGTCGATGACATTTTCCTGTTCGCGTAAGGATAACTGATTACCGTCTTGTAAAACTCCGGGTCCATCGTTTCGTCGGGGCAGCAAAGCTGCAGGCGTCGAGGCTGTGCTACTATCGATGTGCGGCATCGGAGTTCCAGCCATGTAAGAACCGGTTCTTGTCGAATCATCGCCATATGCTGATCCAGCAGGTAATGGACTGAAACCTTCCTGAATCCTGTCCAATCCGCCCGCGCGAAGAAATGCTGGAGTTGCCTGAACATTCTCTTTGTTATTCCGCCGAGCACTATTCATCATCGCATTCTTCAGTAGAGGTGTAAACTCGCCCCCCCCAAGTCCTGCTGGCAAGTTTCGTCTGTCCCCCAGCGTGGTGCGACTTCTGGGAGTACGAATGTTGACACCGCGGCGGCCATTTTGCATCTGCGAAACTAGGTTGTTGTCCTTCGAAGGAGATTGAAAAGACTGTTCCTGTGAAATATCGAAGTCGAGGGCATGACTACCTAGATAGGTGGCATCTCCAAGGGCTGTTCGTGGTGTATCAAGCCCTGCTATTCCGGCTTGCACCATTATGAAAATTGATGTGAGCTTTTATGCTAAAATTCATGTAAGAAAAAACTTATAATTTACTGCAAATAAGATGCAAAAATAGCGACCATAGCGATTGACTCCGAAGCAAAGGTGGTATCTTTGGTCGAAGTGCAATTTTACAAAAATAAACCGAAATTGTGCTTGATGGAGACGCGTTGGAAGAAATGAAGTTTTTGGATTCATATCGATACGATACGCTACGCGATGGATACCTAGTCTCGATTGTTTACGTTCTTTCCAATAGAGGTTAGCTCCGGTTGCCAAAATAAATAAACCCCTTGCACGGGTTTTTGACGCTAATAATATAAACGATTACCTGTGACTTACCTATTATCAGCCTCATCAAAACTTCTGAAGTCCTCCACCAACATCATCCACCTCTTGAAATATTGAAGCCTCCACATTAATGAATATTATGAAATATGGACGGGCTCGACGATGATTTTAAGGGGTTTGGTGAAGGTTTCGATGGATTTCCCAAACGACTTCCTGAAGATTGTGTGGAATACTCACTTTATATTATCGACTCCAGCTTAAAATCACAAAAGGATTTACTTAGCAGGTTAGAGGATGTGCGAAAAGAGTCTTTGAACCTTTTAAAGGATCTCACTAAGGACTATATATGGCAAAGGGATGGCTTTAAGTTGGACATAAAGACTGAGAAGGGTACGATATCTGTGATAGACTGATCTGGGTCCATGTTAATGACATAGCAGGCTCAATGTACCTTAACGGGATTACAAATTATGGAGATTCGGTCGAAGACGAATGGCTTATTGTATATATACTTAAAGAATTGAGTAGTCGATTTCCCACCTTATGGATCAAAGTTGTGGACTCTGATGGCGAGTTTCTATTAATTGAAGCTGCAAATGCTCTTCCGAGATGGTTGAATCCTGAAATCGCAGATAACAGGGTGGGTATCCTCGTTCATGTACTCAAGGGATTAAGTTCTGACGCTTAGCAGGTATGGATTCATCATAATGCTCTTCACATTATACCATTGCGTGCAGCCACTGATTCCTCTGCCAAAAACCCTACTGCCCCAGTATCTCGATCACTTACCTTAGAAGAAGCCCATAAAACCATATCTTCAACACCAGAAATACTCATAAATTCACCCCTTATTGAAGCGGAAGCATTCTATCGTTTGCGAAGCTACCCGGCCCAAATTTCGGCTTCTCTGCATCACGCTCGCATTACAATACCGCGGAAACTTGTCTACATACTTCATCTGCGTCCAACTTCTATAGCTCCGGCAGTCGAAGCATTCTATCTTCGAGATCCAATTGCGCTTAAGCCTCTCCAAACTCCTTCATCCAATCTTGTGTTCCCACCAAAAGATTTAGTTACCATCTCAACCCGATTCACCAAAGTACTCTATGCTCAACTGAAGTCGCAACAGTTTTCTGCTCCTTTTGCATGGAAAGATATTCTAGTGCCACCCAAGAACGGCACAGTACTGGACGATTTCACAAAATTAGAGATGGGAATGAAAGTTACCTCAGGGTTTGAAATGCTAGTTACAGATCCCAAAAATGGCGATCATCGATCCGTCAGAGAGATTAATATACTTCTAGAGGATCTTGAAGAAGATGATTCCAACCTTCCTAATGACAATGAAATACTGACTTGGAAGAATAACATGCGGGAGGATGAAGAAAAATGGCTTGATATTAACTTTGAGGATTTTGAGAGAGAACTAGATGGAAAGAATAAAAAAGATAAACCGGCTGGAATTCCTGGAGCTTTTGGACCAGAACCCCTGTCCGGATTTGGTGATGCAAAGACTGAGGCTGATTTAAAAAAAATGGTGGAGCGATTCGAAGCTTTCCTAAACGATGACGATGCAGGTCCCGATGGTGCCGAGATGGATGACATGGATTTTGATGATGATGACGATGATGATGACGAAGACGAAGAGGGCGACGAAGATAGCGAGGAGGACAAAGATGTTAGTTTCGACGAAGTGGAGTTCGCAAAGATGATGAAAGAGATGATGGGAATGCCAACGGATGATACAGAGCAATCGGCATCTCGAGCCAAGCAAGGAAAATCTCGCAGGATTGAGGGGGTCGATAGTGATGATGAAGATGAGGGAGATGACGAAGCGGAGGAGATTCAAAAAATCATGAAGAGGATGGAAGCAGAGTTGAATGAAGCTGGGGCACTTAATTTGGATCCAACTCCAAGTAAAATTGCTGCTCTTTCGGGTAGAAACGCGGGTCATGGAAAGGATAAGCAACATGCACAAGAGAAAATGGATGAGGAAGAGGATGAGGAAGAAAGTGATGAGGAATTAGATATTGATTTCAACCTGGCGAAAAATCTATTAGAAAGTTTCAAGAGTCAAGGAGGTATGGCTGGACCCGGATCCAATCTCCTGGGTATGATGGGCATGAAACTCCCCCGCGACGAAGACGACGAAGGAAGAAGTCGTGGGAAAAGACCTGAATAAACATTGAAAGAATTTTAAGATAAGGTGAACTATTTTAAGATAAGGTGACTTTTGCCTGGGTATCACTAATTACATCAACACGCTAGTAAGCTTCAATCTTCTTCCACCAAGTCCTTGATGCCAATTTTCTGCCTCTTGGAACTATCGACCTCCGGGGCTACGGACAAGCTCAAGCTTCGGTCTCTCTTGAGCATACCATTGACTGCATTATCCACCCTTTCCAATTCTGATAATGCTGCTGTTAAATTCCTCCGATTTTCCAATTCTCGTCTACTGCTATCGATTTCTGGCCGGTAGTATTCTGTCACTATTCCTACTACGGCTCTGTAGCATCGATAGAGCAACAACCGTACTTCCGCATTACCTGTATCCTCGATGAGATCATTTTCATCGCCTTCTGTCTTCCAACCCTCTAGAAACCCTTCACTGGGGTTCTCGAAGACACTCGAGAGCAGTGGATCGCCAAAGATGCCTTGACTCCAGTTCCGCAGCCCTGTCAATTTAAGACTTTCAGTGGGGATTTGCGGACTGCCTTCTTTGATTCCATTCTTGATCATTACATTTCTTTCGCCTAGATCCAGTAGTGCCAATCTAGGAACTTTGATGGCGTCCAAGCTCCAGGATAGGCGTTGGCAGTGTGATCGCACCACATTGTACGGTAGCAAGACGGCCATATCTTCTCCATCGCGCAGAATGGATTCGAGTAAGGTATTGAAGGCTTCTGTCCAGGTTGTCGAGCCTTCTCCTAAGGGGGCTGAAGGGGGTGATTGCTTAAATGGATCTGGAAGGACTCGAGCTGTTGTACCAAATGTGCCATTGGGTGATGTGAGGGAAGCTAAGCTTCGTGTTAGGGATCCGACTTGTTTGTCGATGAGACGGCGGTCTGGTAAATTGAGGTATACTGAGAGTGTGGAAAGTGGTGTTCCCGTGGTGGGTTCAAATATTGTGTATGGATATGCCATCTCTCGATTATTGGACGAATGCTTAAGCATTTTCGGTACCACGTCTTCTAATTTGATGGATGCTATGTCACGTCCTATATCTTCCATATCATCGGCACTTACACCGTTAGCTTTCTGGCTCGACGCCCCAAGAAAATGCACGAGTGTTGCTTCGGAGTATTGAAGCATAGTCTCATGTCTCAAGAGACGGACTGCTAAGCTAGGCGCAAAGGATAAGAGAAGCTTGTTATCATCTGACATGTTGAGAGTATATAGTCTGGGCAGTTGGGTAGAGGGTAATTCTTCGACACTTCCCAATGTCATGCCCGGTACCACATGGCTAAGTATCTCCTTAAGACGTCGTACTGGGACCGAGTACATGAGCGACGTCTTGAAGGGCTTGCTGGGGACGGCCGTCTTGTAAGAAGCCATGATGAAGTAGTGAGGTTGTAATTGGATATGAGAAGTGGATATGTATGGTTTTGGTATAGGTTGGAGGAGTAGTAGGTTTGATAGCCTGAAGATGAAGATGACCAAACTGATAGGGATATGTATGCCGTGTTTCTGTGATCTGGAAGTTGTTACTCCCGGTTTCCGAATGATTTGGACAGCCTTGTCGGGTTTATACTTAATTAAATACGATGTGATTTAGGGCTGGCTTGGACAATTGGAAATAGGATACGTTGTGGCATCACTCTGGTCTCGCTTATATTGTGGTCTGGTTGGTTCAGTCGCGATAATGGAGGTGATTTTTAATGAATGATTCCTTTTGGAGTGCACAATGCTGGAAATTAATCAGGTAGAAATATTATCTTGCATCAAGGCCTGACATATGGGTGAAAAATGTCCCTCGTGCCCTCTGGTGTTTGGATATTGGATGCCTGAAGGTGATATTCAACAAAGATGGATGCCTGCGAGAACATGCGAGGCTGCCACCTCCTTAAGAACCCTGGGATATATTCTCCGGTTAAGAAAACG
The DNA here is from genome assembly GCA_025890175.1 of Ciborinia camelliae. NCBI lineage: Eukaryota > Fungi > Ascomycota > Leotiomycetes > Helotiales > Sclerotiniaceae > Ciborinia > Ciborinia camelliae. The sequence goes on from JANPYM010000010.1 coordinate 1,093,567, forward strand.
AGAATTAGATTTATTCCTAGTCACGTATAGTTCTCTGGAATGGACGCCGAATTCTCAAAATTGATCGGCGACGAGATTTTGATAGTGGGGAATTGTGGATAGTCGATGGTTAATTTTGGGCTGTAACGGGTACTTCTTTTGCGGTTGCTATAGCTAGTAATCTATAGCTTTGTAGACGAAGATGTATGTAGATATCAAATCATTTCTCGAAGCGGAAGATTGCTGTAATTTTTCCAAGGGAATAATAACAAGAAACGGAGATTTGAACGAAAAGAGTTTAGACAACCGATGGGAGGTGAGATTGAGGCGTTATTCGAACGGTTCTGGAATACTGGGGACATGGGAATTGGGCCAGAAAGGTAATTTTTGAGAATTGTTATGTATGTATGGTGACGAGATGGAATGGAACTAGAAACTAGAGAAGTGCGTGGGTAGACAGTGTACACTGTGAGATCTTCTAAGTTCTTAGGCAGCTCCCGCTGGGGAATGTATAGTGAGTGCTAGTGTTGGGAAGAAAACCAGATGAACCGCTGTGGTATAGGTAAATTTCAAAGGGCTAGATTGGAATGGGTAATAAGATCTTCAATATCCCGGTCCATATCTTTTTCATCGACCCAACCATAGAATTGGGAGCACTCGAGATTATGTATGTTGATGGTACAGTATTTTCTTTTGGTCCCCGAGACATTGAATTGACATTATGCAAATGCAAACTCAAATGTAGAAGATGCGGATGTAGTTAATGCATATGTCAAAGCTAGGTACGACAAGGTATGAATATGACGCCTTTCTAGAGAGGGTTGTAAGATGAGTAGCAGTAGTTGTTGATGTTGATGTTGTTGTCATTGTTATTGTTATTGCTTGTAACTGTAGTGGCTGGAACTGGAATATTTTAGATTGATTAGATTGGTTGGCGGTGGTTACAACTTAACCTCCCTTCTTGCCTTGGGTTATAAGACAGGGGGAAAATGATGGAAATTCTACGATTGGTCAGGAATAAGCGAGCTTGCATTGGGAAGGTGGTTGTGTGTATGATTATCGATATTGATATCGATAATGGGTACGAGTGCGAGTGATTGTGAGTACACTGAGTCTGTACGGAGTAGGAATACAGTACTACAATAATAATATCAAGAAGTTCGACATGGATTCATGCATCGAACGCATTAAATCAAAATCCCGACAGCTCTCGACAAAAATGCATTGTACGAAATAGGGGATCGGCAACGGCAATTTGCCAGAAAAAGAAAAAGTAAAAAAAAACTCATGATCATGAAATCATTATGGCAAATTTGCAAATTTGCCATGGAGCTGAAGTGGATATGGTTCCAACACTAGAAACAGATCTTTCCTTTCCACGTTAAAATCTGGATTGGCATTTTCTTACACTCCACCTCTAATCATCTAGTCCGACGAGAAGGAAGAATGAATGTATTGACCACGTGGTATTAATTGTAACCAGAATGCATCCGATGATATGCTTTTCGGAGTAGTATATGATGTATGATGTTATGAAAGAAAGCCACATTTTTGAAGTCTCAAATTCATCCAATCTCCTCAACCGCTACTAACTCAAATCCCAAAATCCCAAAATTCCAGAATTCTAGAATTCCATATCCAATTCACCGTCCCCCTCAAAAAAAAAAACCTTCGGATCAATCAATTCCAACCTCGTTAAATTTCTGCCGATCAGGTTAGTCGGCCCATCCAAATAAATGTTGGCCCGAGTGCGAGTAAAAAGATACACCATGTAACCTCGACTGAGCGCCTTGTAGCGGAGCTGCATACAGCATGTATGCGCATTTGGAGAGGTTCTCTCTCTATTCTGTACTTTACATGTGCTGTGTTATGTTATTATTGGAAGTGAGGATGGGTTACAGTTTCAAGCTTTCTGCATATCATCGCACAGAGAATTCTAGCCATAGGTAAGGTACCGTGATATTTTATCATTTATGCGGGTTCGAGTAGTTTCGTTGTATGTGTGTTCAGCTGGGTTTACCGATCAAAGTCTTTCTAACCGCAACATTTTGATCAGTACTCTACATATTCTTATAATATGCACTTGTAATATGCAAATTGCTATTGTCCATACTTGGGTTCTATGTTGTACTTGAAACCCTACTGTTGGTTCGAAAAAGTGATATATTGTTTGCCAACTCTCTCAAGAATTTCGTCAAGACCATGGATATCAGCAGTCTGAATAAATCTTTCAGGGGGTATTCCCCGCAGCCCACGTTTTACTCTCTTCCAGACTTTCAAGGGTAATATACATGCGCACAGGGATCACTTGAAAAGCTGTGAATGTAGCGGTCAAGCTTATTCCTCTGGAAGCCCTAGAAGCCGGATATATAGAAGCCGAATATGCACCCTTATTTCTTGCAATGAAAGGGTGGGATTTTCGGTACGGGTTTGTTGAGACTTAGGCATGACGAGACATTGAACGGGTGACATGGTTTGATATAATATGATATGAGTAAGGTAAGGTAAGCTGATCTAAGAGCCTGTGCAGATCGATTGTTGTGAAATATGTGCAGGTATTCAATTAACCGATTTTAATATCTCGCATACTTTGCGTCACAAGGACATCTGTGTTTCTGTAGATATAGGTGATACTAGGTGATGCGACTCATGCCGGTCATCCAAACAGTTAACTGCCGTTTGGTTTCTCAAGTAGTGCCCGAGTCTCGTCTGTAGTTACGCTTCCGGGCGTAGCTTTTGATTTGGCATCTGCTAGTCCCCTGGATTTTGAGCTTGTCGAAGGAGATTGAAGCTCGTAAAGGTTATAGCGCTTAAGATCTTCCCAGTCATCTCCAACGACACTCATACCGCAGATAGTCTAGCCAATACCAGTTAGCTTCGTAACAACTGGAAGTATTCTTTATAGGTTTCGTTACCTGGTAAATTTCAATTATTATCACTTTGTCTGGCTTAGTGAGGTTTACTTTATGACTATCATCCACGAGGGATGCGACCTGTTTAATCACGATATCCCGTTTCAAGGTGCTGTGGTTGCGTATCGTGGGTCGAATGGCATACTGCGACGCAGTTAATGAATGTTGACCCAAAGCTCAAACAATCCAATTTAAACTGTAAGGCTAGAACTTCAATGTCGTGGCAGCACTATACGCAAAAGAGCAATACATACCGAATATGCAGCAGCCTCTCCCGGTTTTGTGACTTCTCCAGCGAGTCGGAAATGAGCACCTAATACGGCTTGTCCGACGTCTTCGATGCCTTTTTCTGTTGCTTTCCCAATGATTGACATTGGTGTTAGACGATTTACAAATCTCAATTTCCTTACCCCGCCCGATGCTGCATCTTTACACATTCTATGGACGAGATCGGCTGGATCTATTGGTGGTCGAGTTTTGAAGAACAATACGCATTGAACGTCTAGATAAACAGCTGAGAATAGCTTCTCCGCGGGATCTTTATGCGCTGCAACTTCTTTTCGAATGGATGCTTCAATATCGTCAACTGATTCGGTAGCATCTTCATCTTCTTCGTCATCATTCTTCGTCTTTACAGAGATACCGTAGTACTTCTCAGCAGACTGATGAGAACTTAGCATAGACTGGAAGAAATCTAGAGCTGAACAGTGGTACTGACCTCCTCGAGTAAACTTCTTAACTCTTCTGTTGCTTTTCCTTCTTTGCCCTTCACGCAAGTTGCCCAGATTCCTTGGTCCCCAGGTTCTATCCTCCCACCACTCTTAGAGGCCATTTTGGTTTGCTGATGTGGAGTTTGCCATTTTCCATTTGAGCCACCCTGTATAAGAATCAGAAAGTATTCGGAGGGACGATAGACACAATTGTCAAACATGGATCATCGAGCGCGCTGCTTATTTGAGATAGTGCAGGAACACGGCAACACAAAATCGGAATTCGACATCAGACCAAATCCCATTTCCATTGAATCGCAACACGTCAGTGATGACCTGACTGAAAACGTCACTCAGCGTGCGACCTCACTTGAGGACCAATACTTTTGTCACTTTTCGACGGGGAACAGTCATCACCCAAACCCACACCCATCCATCATCTCCCCTCCACCACAACTAGAAAATCTCAAAATCTCGAAGAAAAAAACATACCTTAGCTCTCTTTCCCCCTCTATTATCCCCATCCCTCGCATCCCTCGCATCCCTCACATCTCTCCCACTACCACCGCCCCCAGACCTCTCTTTCCTCTTATTATTTGAATCCGCCATTTAAATCTTCCACTCTTTTTCCTATGTCAACTCCAACCTTATTCGACAATTAAAGTATCTGAATCTGTTGTCGTTTCCGATGTTTCATTTGTTTGTACCCGAAATCTGAAGATCACGCCCGTCCAAACAAAATGGAAAATATCGCTTAGTCAGATGGAAGAACCCCACCTCGCCCCGATTGGGTCAAGAGTTTTGAGAACAAAAACTCGAATTCAATCAATATCCAAGGAAACTCTATACTATTGAATGATACCTACCTAGGTATATATATATATATCTTAGGTAGGTATACTTCATGATAAATATTCTTTATGGTTATGCTCCAGAATCTATCCTTTTACTTCACTTATGGAGGGATTACGGCAATCAAAATATCACGGTTCTTATGGACACAACATTGAAGAGAGGGAAATTTTTCATTATTTTATTATTGTCATTACCCCAAACCGAATACCTGATCCATATGCCCGAAAAATCCCAGCACTTTGAAATAAAAAGACAATTTACTGTTTTGCGTTGTTCTTCGCACTCGCCTCGGCGGTCAACATCAATGCTCTTGGAGCATCCTCCTTTGGAATATACAATTCCACAAACTGCAAGCAGTCTGCAGCATTGAACTTCTTATTGGTGAAAAGCTCGTTGACTTGGTCTTTTGTCTTAATCTGGTGAAGTTGGTATTTGCCTTCTTTGCCACCAAATGCGGGAACCAAATCTTTATTGTTCCATGCTGCGATGTCATTGTATTCTGCTTCCATGCCGTGAATGAATCGTTCGATGGTATAACCATTATTACAGATCACGAAGCTGCACTTGTTATTAGTTATTCTGGTTCTAATCGGGGAAACTCGGTAGCTTACATGATGGGTTTCAATCCAAGGCGAATCATCGTGCTTACTTCTTGGGCCGTGAGCTGGAAACTTCCATCACCAACAAATAAGATGGTCCTTCTGTCAGAACCAGCATCTCTAGCAGCTAAGGCAGCACCTTGGCAGGCGCCAACGGAGTATCCAATACTACCCCATAATACTTGGCTGAGAGCTGTAACTCCCTTTGGAAATTTCGTTTCCCAAATACCGAAATTCGCTGTTCCGGTTTCTGTAATGACAATATCGTTCTCCTTCAAGAACTCACCTGCTCTAGGCCAGAACCAATTTTGTGTAATTGTGTCTGAGCTATCCTCATTTGCCGTAACCTTGTTCTCCATCTTGGGCCCTGGAACGGCAGATAGCTTTTGAAGGTTGATTTTTTTGATAACTTTCTGCAGAACTCCTCGCATATGGATTCCTGGATATTCAGAATAGCGAACGACAATGGTTGTGCTGTGGAAGTCAATCGTGTTCAGTTGAGAGGTCTTATAGGTGAATCCGGCGGTGTTGAAGTCACTCTTGATTGCTCCGATCGTCAGGATAAGGTCCGAGGACTCAACGCGCTTTTGAACCTCCGGCTGGCTACCATCTCCAGCGTAAACACCCCCATAGTTTTCGTAAGTCTCGTCGATAGCCCCTTTGCCCATGGGGGTTACAAAAACAGGCAACCCAGTCTTCTCTATCAATCCATGCACCTCTGGTATAACTCTGTGTCTGATAGCGCATGCATCAACTAGGATGATGGGGTTCTTGGCAGCCTCGAGATACTTGAGAACCACATCAACAACATAGTCCTCCTTATCTGGGTCATTTGGGGGTAGAGATAAGTCGATGAGTGTCTTTAATCGCTCTCCTTCAACTTTTTTCTGGACCATATCTGTTGGCAGTGTAATGTAGACAGGTTGGCTATGGATCCAACATTGTTGGAGTGTGTGATCGATCAAGGCTGCCGCTTCGTTTGGATCATTAATCTTGGCCATTGCGCAAGAAATTTCCTTTGACATGTCTGCAAAAACATTGAAGTTTCCATTTCCGAGAGTGTGGTGTAGAAGCATGCCATCCTTTTGCGAGATTGTTGAAGGGGTTCCAACTATATGGATCACAGGGACTCGTTCGGAGTAAGCACCGGCAATAGCATTGATTGCTGAGAGCTCTCCCACACCGAATGTAGTCATGATTGCCGAAATTCCTTTCACTCGAGCGTAACCATCGGCAGCATATCCTTGAAAAGATGATTATTAGGCTGGAAATTTTGGCTGAGGGACACAAACTGACCTGCATTCAACTCATTGCAGTTACCAACCCATTTCAATCCAAGTTTAGGAATGTAATCAAGAGCAACTAGGTTGTAATCTCCTGGTAAGCCATGAATAGAATCGACGCCAAGTTGTTGCAGTCTTGTAAAAAGATACTCAGCAATATCCACTGGGAATTTGAGAGCTTCAGTCCTAAGATCTACCATGTTGATAATGGCGGGGTTGTAGGAAGTCGTAGTGTAAGGTATGCGGGGCTTTGAATATTTGAATATGTTTAAATTATTGTGGTTTAACAATATGCGAAACAAATACTAGGTACTTGATAGATGAGAGAGCAATTGAGTTTCAGATGTGAAAAAAGAAACCAGAAAAGAAACTACTCAGTCATTATATACCTAGTACCTACCTACCTAGGTAGGCAGGCAGGTTTCGTTAGACAGCTGTTCCTGCCATCAATACTGACATCACCCATCACCCATCACCTGTCACCCATCAATCACCCCATCAAATCACCCCACCAAAAATGACGTTGTGTGAATGATAGAGTATAAAAAGATACAAGGCAAAAACCGCTCCATTGTGGCTTAAGTAAGTGAAGCCACATTCAATCACCCATACCTACCTTACCTAGGTAGGTAGGTAGGTAGGTAGGTAGTGGTAGGGCTTATAAGATGTAAGGTCCATAATGCGGGAATGATGATGCGTGGAAATGACTGGATGGTTTTCCTTGTTAATCATGTACCTGACAGTCCGCAACCGTAATAACCTTCCTTCCTTGGGTGTTCATTGTTGAAAGAGCCCTGGGGTGGTCTGACGAAATTGAAAGATATTATGGACACTGGCAAGTCTAGATATCGTACCGTACCTTATTACCTAGGTAGGTAAGGTATGTACTACCACACATCATAGATTGATGAAGTTTCCTTACTACGGACAATGAATGCTCAATGATGAGATGTATGTACTAGGTAAGGTAATTAAACTCGAAGCTAGGTCCTCGTAAAGAGAATCGGGATTGTTAATAGCCAGGAAGAATGTAAGGTTACACACACAGACACACACACACACACACACACAGATCTTCCGCTTGGTGAATAGGAGGTGGAGTGAGGAGCGAGGGAGCGAGATTTCGACACATATGGATTAATACGAGTAACTTATATCCATTGGTCAATAAGGTAGGTAGCTGGAGGTACCTTGATATCTAGTTGATTAGGTTCCCAATAAAATGTCTTGTTCGGTACTAGGGAGATTCAATATACTTATTAGTAGCTACCTACCTACCAGGTATTATTATTGATGTCCATTTCCTCAAACAGATACCGGTACAGCCAAGCTCAAGTTGAGGTGTGGGTTGGACCGTGGCTGATGAACCAAATGGTGGCTGATACAAACCCAGCGCGGGGGCCGGACCTTAACCTTTCTGTTCCGTACTCCGTACCTACACTCCAGCTCACTGTTTGAGTACCTTACCGCCTACCTTACCTAGCTTGAGAAGTCCGAAGCTTTAGCGTTGTTTAGAAAATCTCCATGTGCAACCTGCAAATGTACAATTCCCGTCATCAAATCCTCGAATTTGTCTTTGACCTCAAATTCATAACTCGTGAAAATCTATTCCATCATGATCATATCTACCATCTATAGAAATTATCTACATGCTTTTTAGTACTTTTGCCTTGCTAGGGTTGATTTAAACTTCCTTTTCTAAGATTACAGTATAGGTAATCCAGTCCTCGAGTTTGTGACAAAAAAACTCTCGGCGCCTATACCCGTCGTACCTTGGTTGGTTGTCTTTGCGAGATTGATACATTCCGAACAAAGGCCAACATTGTGACCAAACTCTTTGGGCTCGCTCGAACCAATGTAAACATGCGCAGGCGGCCATGAACCTGCGCCCCCGAAGCTCATCTACAAGATCAAATATAAACTTTTTGGAATCAAGTCGCGCTGTGCAGGCGTCACCTCGAAATAAGCCCTCGAATACGGAGCTTACAGTTCCTGAAAGTATCTTGCTTCTCAGCAACGTTCCAACTTACGCAGTGAGTAGTTCTGCAAGTCTACTCATACCTACAGCCTACGGAACAGGTTCATCTTATCCTACAATTGTTGCATCGAGCTCGCCCTCGCGACCGAGGGCACATTCTGCGGCCGCCAACCCACCACCTCCTTCTCTGTATTCGCCGGCCACCTATTCTCAACATTCTACGCGATCTGGCCCAGATCTTTCAATGTATCAACCAGGAAGATATCCATCGGGTGGCGACCAAAGGGCATATCCTCCTCCGCCAGGTCCACCTCCCATATCCCCTCCGTCTCAATCGCATATACAGCTGAACTTGAAGAACAACCTACCTGGACCGCCGCCTATTATTCGGAATCCCCCCAATCAATCCTCCCAACATGGGCAATTCCCTCCTCCTCCACCTCTACCCCCAAATAGCTGGCAGCAACCACAGCAAACCTGGCAATTTAATAATAATAGATCATTCCCTGGGCCACCGACAAATCCCCAAAACACAAGCCAATATCACGCCTACAATCCTGGTCAGCACCACCAACCTGCGCCATTATCAATAAACCAGTCTCAATCGAATAGTGAGCAAATGTCAGCAACATATATACCGCGCGGAGAATCATTTGGACCTGGTGTCGGGATACCCGGTTTAGGATGGAGTAGTCAAGAGAGCTTTAGAGATAGTGCAGACTTTTCTGCTGTCACGGACAGTTCAAGGGGAACACCATTGGATGATAGTAGTTATTATAAGGATCGATCATATCCGTCGCAGACACCCCAGCGGTTCAATAATATCCAGCTCCCTGAATATGATTCCCCAGGCCCCCCTACAGCAACCATAACGAATCCACAATTATCTTCGGCCACCAATAGAGGATTGACAGCAGCGTCAAATAATTCATACCAACATGCGGTCGGCAATAACTCGAATGCATCAATCTCATCAAATGATGCGGGTTCCCAATGGTCTATGAATCGCGTTTTGTTGTGGTTGGCCCAGAATCGCTTTTCGAATGACTGGCAAGAAACTTTTAAAGCGTTGAATATATATGGCTCCGTATTCCTCGAACTAGGCAGTGTTCATGGTGGTAGAGGTAATTTCGGGATGATGCATCAGCAAGTATATCCACGGCTAGCAAAGGAGTGCTCGACTAGTGGAACTGGCTGGGATCAAGCCAGAGAGCGCGAAGAAGGGAAAAGAATGCGACGTTTGATCAAAGCTATTGTGACCGGGAAAAGTCTAGAAGGGACCAAGTCGTCGCAAATTCGGCGACAGTCGTCCACAGGCGACATTTCAATTGTTGCTAGCGAGGGCACTATGGATAATTCTCCTCATCTTAGCCGTGGAAATGGAGTCTCTATATCTACACCGAACACGGCCAATGGCGATGAAAATAGCCCAGGCAAACAAATGTTTACAGGTTCTGGGCAGGGTTTAGAAACGAGAACGCCTTCGGGGAGAAGTACTACCATGCCTATCTTGCGCAACATTAATACTGGAGAAGAAAGCGATTTCAATAATAGTCGAGGTACTCATCGAAATGTTTTAAAGAACATTGATAATGATGGCCCCCGGCGTCACAGTCCGAGCGCTAGTAATGAACTTAACGAAGGCACTTTCAAGCCGCAGCCTCTTCGCCTAGACGGCAGCCCGAAAAGCGGTAGTCCTGCTGGGACATTTGCAACGCTTCACACGCCGTTGGGACAAAATTTATCAGCCTCGCCTCGCAGTGCCGTATTTGGTCATCGATCAAGCAATAGTACGGATTCCATGTCTTCTAGTCAGGCAATTTACGGATCTGGAGTACCACCAGGTGCTAGCCAGGCTCTTAGAGGTGGAATGGGGGGAGCAGTAGGCGAACTCAACCTTGTAAGAAACCAAGATACTCGAAGACATGGCGTTGATGTGTCGCGCCCTTCTCCTTTGGATAGCGAGCGTTCCGCAAGCTCAGAACAACCCAGTTCCGCAAAAGAATCGAAAGGGTTCCTTAAGCACTTTAGAAAGCGTCGAGGGAAAGAAGACGGTCTGGCCCCGTCACCAGAAGACCAGAACCTTGACTCTCCTACCAGCCCATCTCTTGGCTTTAAAGCTGCACCTTTCTTAGGCAGGATCAGCAACTCTAGCGAAACTTCTCTGGACCGACCTCTGTCCACAATCTCCGCCCCGGACTATGATAAATTTACCCATACATCGGGATATCGCGGCGTTCGTGCCCCAGGAAGAAGCTATGCTCTGGCTACTCAAGATGGCTGGAACTATCGTATGTGCGATGTCACGGAAGTCGATAATGCTCAGGATCTTAGGACTACCATTTGTTCGAATCTAGGCATTCATGACTCAGACTACACACACATTTATCTCACTGAGCTAGGTAGGATGGACCATGAAGAAGCATTAGATGATCAAAAGCTTCTGCTTTACAAAAAGACTAAAGCTGATCAGTCTGGTAATCTCAAATTATTTGTTAGAGGCCCAACAAATTCTGCCATATCACTTCCTGCTTTACAATCAGCAGGTCTTGGTGCGAACTTTGCTACAAAACTGGGAGTTTCCCCTATTCTACCACCGACTGCGCCTCTTGATGAAGAAGCTTATGCGCGACTTAATGGAACTAGAAGACGATCTAGTTCGTCTCCGCCTACTTCACGCCAGAACACTATCAAGGGAGGAACTGCACCATATAAAGATCAGTCTGCACCTACTACTGAAGCACCAGACGCACTCCGCGAGCGCCTAATGGAGTACAGAGCGTCACACCTAGGAGAGAGAGAGATACCAGAAGCTGACCGACAAGCGTTCATAGCAATGGCATCAGCAGAACACAAAGCCGAAATGGATCGAAGACAGAAAGAATATCTGGCCAAAAAGAAGGCAAATAAAGGAACACCAACCTCCGCGGATGGCTCCCTGGGCATTATTGGTCGCAATGTTGATTTTGATCAACCGCGACTCTCACCCTTTGAAGATAAAAAGCCGGATAATCTTTTCCCTCAAAGAAAGGCCCCACCAGTCCCTGGAGATTCAGCTACCCTGATCAAAGCTAACTCTTTGAGCAAAAAGTCTGGCCAGCAAGCTCGTATATCATATAACAGTATTGATAGCGAAGGCAAACCTTTATCTGGAGGTGACTCTGGCGAAGTTTCTGGTAGTAAACGAAAAGTGGTTCCAGCCTCCCCTATAAATCCAGGCGGCATTGGCGCTGCTCTCTTCATTATTGGCAAAGGTTTTTCATCATTAGGGCATCCAACAAGCACTATATCCTCAGCCAAAAAGTCGCCTCCAATTAACGACAACCATGGCAAAAATGCCATGTCTATCGTCGATCACGGGAACACTGGATCTGGTAGGAGCAGTCCTAAATCGAATGGCACTCCAGGCAGTGTTACCTGGGGCAAAGGTGATACATCGTTCATCATCCCTGATTATGCTGGGGAAGAAGAAAGCCTATCAGCGAGCATTGCTACGTCTTTGAGGGATTCCGATAATGCAGCAGCAGCCAGGATGAAAGAGGAAGAAATTCGCAGAGGTCCTTCCCCTCGTGATCTCAGTCCAAACAGTGCTCATGTATCAGATCTTACCGTGCCAGGAAACCGTAAATCCTACGGGCCAAATCTTGATTTCACCGAGGCAAGCGTTGTTTTTGATAAACCTCCCCAGCAAATAGAGCAAGAAGACTCCGACTCGGATTCGGACTCCGGTCTGTTTAGTATACCAATCAAAAAATCGCAGAAAGCCAAAGGGAGTGGCAGCGGAGATGATTCTTCTGGCATCTTTAAGCGGCCAAGTTTGACTGTCAAAACCTCGAGATCCAAAAAGGGCCTTTCCGTATCATGGGGGTCACCTCAACAGGATAGCTCATCATCATCCAGCCTTCCGAAGCTTCCTGATTTTGATAATCAGCAAATAGATGACGGTGAGCGGACCGTTGAAGAAACTGAAGAGGAAAAACTGGCAAAAGTGCTCCGGAGACGATCTTTTGCCCGAACTGATACCTGGGCTCCCAGACCTCCCGAAGAAAGGATTCTCGAAAGCCTCGAGGACTTCTTTCCCAACCTTGATGTAGATCGACCAATAGTAGACGAGGGTGCCGGTGGTTCCCCTCCAGTTTCTCCTATTGCAGAACAAGATACAATGGAGTCAACTGCAACACCTTCAATGTCTTCGTTGCCAGTTACTGAATCTTCCATCCCTTCTACGCCTAGAACAAGCATTTATGGCGATGGAGACACTCTCGGCTCCGATGAATCGACCTTAAAGGCACTCGAAAGACCTGGCTCCATTCAGGGTGTCGCGCAACGCAATACTCGTCGCTCTGGTGGTTTAGGTCGAATGAAATCAATTCGTGAAGTGGCAAGAGGAGCACACGAAGCAAATAAACGTTATACCTCAGCAGCTACCGTGGCCCCACAGAAAGGCGATAAGACTTCAAGTATGATACAGCGTCGGAAAAGTACCAAGATGTTCGGTGCTAATATTGTGCAAATTAAACCACAGCGTGGTAGCCTGCTCATCCCTCAGATCCCACAAGACACAATACCTAAACGACAAGCGACCTTCCGGTGGTTCAAGGGTCAGCTGATTGGAAAAGGTACATACGGGCGTGTTTATCTAGGTATGAATGCTACAACTGGAGAGTTTTTAGCTGTCAAGCAGGTTGAAGTCAATCCCAAAGCGGCTGGAAATGACAAAGAAAAGATTCGTGAGATGGTAGCAGCGTTGGATCAAGAAATTGATACTATGCAACATCTTGATCATGCGAATATTGTTCAATATCTTGGTTGCGAGAGAGGCGAGATGTCCATCAGTATTTTTTTGGAATATATTTCTGGTGGGAGTGTAGGAGGTTGTCTTCGAAAGCACGGCAAATTCGAAGAGATCGTGGTCAGCTCGTTGACTCGTCAAACTTTAGATGGATTAGCATACCTTCATAGAGAAGGTATCCTTCATCGTGATCTCAAAGCCGATAATATCTTACTAGATGTTGATGGAACGTGCAAAATTTCCGATTTTGGTATCTCAAAGAAGTCGGACAATATCTATGGTAATGATGCGTCCAACAACATGCAGGGATCCGTATTCTGGATGGCTCCTGAAGTTGTTCGATCACAAGGTGAGGGATATTCAGCGAAAGTTGATATTTGGTCACTTGGTTGCGTTGTCCTAGAAATGTTGGGTGGGAAACGACCTTGGTCGAAGGAGGAAACTGTAGGGGCTATCTACAAACTAGGAAGTCTAAATGAGGCTCCGCCAATTCCGGATAATGTTGCTCAGGTCATCAGCCCTGGGGCTCTGGGCTTCATGATGGACTGTTGGACTATGTATGTGTCTGCTCTTGCCAACACTATAAATTTTTACTAACGACATTGTAGTATTCCAAGCGAACGACCAACAGCCGAGACCCTCCTTACCCAACATCCCTTCTGTGAACTTGACACTCACTACAACTTCCTAGACACTGAACTTTATGCGAAGATTCGCGGCACTTATTAGACACATGACATTTCCACAATGTCTAACACTTCAAACTACCTCTCAAAACATCTATTATCTATCATCTTCAAAGCTCCGATCAATAATAATTCGATTGATACCTAGAGCTAATCACTCTATACATCCTTATTCTCTAATATTTGCATGCATGGGTTAAATCCTTTCACAAAACAAGCTTTGCGATTTCCGATTTTGCGGGTGATACACTGACTGCTGGAAAAAAAAAACTTACTGTATGATACCATCTCCTTTGTTTTGTATCTTTTCGGTGCGTAGCGAGGGATGTACATGAGATATACAAGGGATCCTTGGATGATCGAACCGGTCTATTAACGGTCTATACTATATAATCGGTCATCATTTGAGCGATATGGAAAGCAAGGGACATGACTATCCAGGTCCTGTATGTATAGTATGATTCTAGCGAAATGACGAGGTTTTCATGATTTTTTTCTTGGGGTCATATCTCTGGGTGGGTCGATTGACGAGACGTGGTATATTTAACGAGGTTTATTGATGCCCCCAAACTTCCATTGAAACAGCCTCGAAAAGACTGCACAAATGATCATTGCATTCGCCCCTAACCGGATGTAATATTAAATGCCCATTTACCAGCCTATCTCCTCTTTTTGGGGCTCTCTCTCTCCACCAACCCCTCAAATAGCCCATCTCTTTCCCTTGTAAGATCCCTCAACTCCATTCTCAAACTCTCCAGTTCCAGTCTCGCCAAATCGGTGTCTTGTGGTAAACCATGGAATGCCTTAAGCTGTGTCTCCAAGCCCTTCACTGTCTCTAGCCATTCCTTGAACTTCTCTTCTTCGGCTTTTATGGTTTCAACGGTTATTTTGGGTGTAGATGTATTGGATGAAGAAGATAGAGCGGCTATGCGCTCGCGGATTTCGGGAAGTTTGCTGGTGAGTATTTTAGTTTTGCGTTGGAGGTCGAGGGTTTGTTTGGGGAGGTCTGTAGGGGCCTGGTAAGATGAGGATTGTAGGGAGGCAATTAAAGCGGTTAGATGGCTGAGCTCGGTGGTGAGAGAGCGTTGGAGGGTAGCTACGCGGGAGCTGGCTTGAGACAGGGTGTAAGATGTCGTTTGTAGCGAGAGGAGTTTGCGGCCAATGAGTTCCGGGGAGGGGGTAGATAGATTGAGGATCGTGGATAAGGATGCTAGGCTTTCGAGAGAGGCTTGACCTTCAGGGCTGAGGGAATCCTCGAGAGTATGTAGAAGCTCGGTATTGGGGTCTTTTTCGAGGGAGGTTTGGATGGCGGTAAAAGCATTTTCTCTAGATCGAGCTAAGAGTTCCTGTTCTTCGTCTGCATTCTCGTTAAGTGAGGCGAGAGAGAGGAGGGCTTTGAGTGTATGGGGATTTCGTTCGAAGGATGGGATGGACTGGTTGACGAATTTGATCGAGAGCCAGTTGTCAATATATGACCAATCTTTGGCAGCTGCGAGTTGCTGGCGGGCGACTGTGGGAGAAAATATCGTTGCAGGTGAAAGATGAGACATGATTATTAAAGGGAGCTCGGAGCGTTTTGGTTGATTTGGGTGTGAGTATGAGTGTGAGTGTGAGATGAAGATATATTTTGGTACTCGTAGAAAGTAAATATGGGGTTGAACAACCTTCCTTCAATCTTATCGCCAACAAGGTTGACGAGGCTGATGTACGCTAAGCAAGGATTCTCCGGAGATATTACCTAATAGTTAGAACAAAGAGCCAATCAGTGCATCAAAGAATCCGGGTATGCAAGATAGCAAGCCAATTTAATGCGAACGCCACATTGGCTCCATTTAACAGCCCCACCCACCTGTGCCCAGGTGTGGCTTTAAACTTCAATCATTGATTAAACCTAGACCTCCAGAATTAAATAAGGCGAAAAGGCCACCTAATAATTATGTTATAAGCTAACTTCCAAGGTTATATCTACTACACCCGTCCATCTATCTTCCACATGTAGTAAATTGTTCATTCCTACAATATTCTTGTCAACCTTTTGTTAAAGACCCATCATCACTCAGTTTTACTTTTCTCCTTTTTCTTCACTCTCAATATTTATTTCATGCTTTAAACCCCGTTCTCCTTGAATTCGTCTTAGACGTCACATCTACAGGATTGATAATCAATATGATTGTGAAAGTAAATTTGTCAGTCATTGCATTTGCAGCAACTCTCTTATCCTCAAACTCTTTTGCTTCTGCGCTTTCTGCGAATGAGATTCCCTCGGATACACCCATCTCGTCTTTACTGGCATCTGCCAATGCGCATCTGGCAAAAGGCGAAACGAATGATGCCTTAACTTACTACGATATTGCGATCGCCCGCGATCCATCTAACTATCTAAGCCATTTCCGTCGCGGAGCTGCCTACCTGTCCCTTGGTCGAATGGCTCTAGCTGCCCAGGACTTCGATAAGGTATTGTCAATCAAACCGGGACATGAACCTGCATTATCACAACGGGCGAAGATTAGAGCAAAGAATGGGGATTGGGATAGTGCAAAGCAAGATTATCTTGCTTTGGGCGCATCTCATGGAGCCGAGGAAGAACTCGCAAGCTTAGTCGAGGCCCAAGGTGCGGCTAATTTGGCCATGGATGCAGAGAAGAGCCGGAACTGGGAAGAGTGTGTGACACAAGCGGGAGTGGCAATCATGGTTGCCTCCAAGGCGCCATCACTCCGCAAAACCAGAGCACATTGTCGATTTGAGCGCGGAGAAGTCCAAGAGGGAATGAGTGATCTTAAACATGTTCTTCAAATGCAGCCAGGACTTACGGATCCCCATCTCCAAATTTCTACGATCAACTTTTACAGCTTGGGAGAATTAGAACAGGGTATGGATCAGTTGAGGAAATGTCTACATTCGGATCCAGATTCGAAGAGCTGTAAAAAGTTGTATAGGAGAGAGAAGACCATTGACAAAACCTTAGCCCAGGTTCAGAAGTTTTTTGAAAAGCATCAATACTCGAGTGGGGTTAAACTTCTGGTCCCATCTGAGGAGGATGTTGGATTAGTTCAAGAGATTAAGGATGATATTAAGGGGTCCCAAGAGGCTGGCATAATACCGAAGCATGCGCCAAATCATCTTGTAACTCGCATTGTGGAAATGGTTTGCCAGGCTTACCACGAGGTATGTTTAAAGGATTAGACTCTCCCTTTATTTACTAATACAATTCAGACCAAGAATGTCAAGAAAGCTACTATATATTGTGATGAAGCTCTTTCGCTGAACGAAAACTCCCTCTATGGGCTTCTCCACAAAGCTCAACGCCATATGGAAGCCGAAAACTACGAAGCTGCGATATCCTCCCTCAACACTGCAAAGGAGCATCACCCCGATGCAAAACAGATAGGAGGGCTCCTGCAAACTGCCCAGGTAGAGTTGAAGCGAAGCAAAACAAAGGATTACTACAAGATTCTAGGGGTTTCTAAGGATGCGGATGCGCTTCAGATCAAGTCGGCATACAGAAAATCTGTCAAAGTAAATCATCCCGACAAGGCCCACAAGCAAGGAATTAGTAAGGAACAGGCTGAAAAGAAGATGGCGGCCATTAATGAAGCATATGAAGTACTGAGTGATCCTGAACTGAAGGCTCGCTTCGATCAAGGAGATGACCCGAATGATCACGAGCAGCAACAAAGAGGCCATCCGTTCCAAGGAGGTAGCCCATTCGGCGGTGGTGGATTCCCTTTCCAACATGGCGGTGGACATCATGGTGGTGGACATCATGGTGGTGGTCCGCAATTCAACTTCAAGTTTAGCCAAGGAGGATTCAATTTCGGTTAAGAAGACATTCCGATTTCAGGCGTTGATTGGAGTTTTAAGTTGGCGGCGATTCAACCATGCAGTATATGTTCAAATTATCGAGATTCTGGATTCTAAAGATGCCCTTGTGATGGATAGCGTTCAAGAGAGAATACAAATTTCCAAATCAGTCTATTCTCCTTGGTATTGTAATATGTGATTGTGATTGTCACGAAATGTCGAGCTACATATTGTATTTTTTTTTTTGATTGTATCAATACGGAAAAAAGCAAAAGAACTAGGTATCATCTACACTGTATGGATAGGTAATGACACACTTCCTTTCTCTTCAGATACATCGATACCTAGTACTCGAGTATCGGTATTCAATTGGTGAATTATGCTCTTTGTCATAACTCATAACCAAGGTAGAACAATGAAATCAGTCACGACGAGGCTTCATCGTCAGCCTTGTTGAATTTCGGCCCTAGGTTATTTATTGTACGAGTAATAATAAATCCCGAGGGCATGGGCATAATATTGAGTTTGACTTGAATGCGGGTCCCGGTCACCCACCAATGCCACCATCACCCACCACAAACTTCAAAAGTATACAACTTACCTACATCTTCCATTACAACTTATTACTACCAACTTTCTACAAACGGCGGTGCAACAGTGAGTGATTCAGTGTCTGTGTTGATCACGACAAACTGAGATTCGATTTACAACTCTTATTATTTGTACGGCCCATTCTCTTCCTCGACTATAATAATATTTTGCACAAATGAACTTCGGGATGCTCTTACGATAGTATAAATACTGGTACCTTCTCTACGATCTCTCTTTCGGTTTCGACCAACCATTATGGAGGAATTCGAGGTCGCATACACTTTAGACAATGAACAACAATTCTGGGATGGTATGCACACATGGATCACTTGAAATTGGTGTGACTTGGAGTACTAAAGTTTGCTTCTAGAAATCGATGACATCGTTTCTGCGAAATGTGCTTCGCATCAATTAATTGATAATGCGCTGCGATCCTACCTACACTTTACAACCAACTTCAAAGAGGAATATCTGCAATCAGAGTTCGAGGTGGCAAAATGTTTGCACAAGTTGATGCAGAGTGAACTATTCGCAGCGAATTCGGACTATGTGAGGACGCAGATTGTTTATAGTTTTATGCAGGAGGATGTACCAGCTACGCTACATGTGATTACGAGCTTTCTACTATTCGACGGACGCAATAATGAGACAACTTTCGAGATGATGAATAAGGAGGGTTGCTTCCCGAGGTTGTTGGACTTGATCAAGAAAGGGAATAGAGAAGATCCAACTTTGCATAGATTGCTGTTGGAACTTTTGTATGAGATGTCAAGAATGCAAAGACTCAGTTACGAGGACCTGGGCCATGTGGATGATGATTGCATTGCATTTCTCTTTCAAATAATTGAAGAGCTATCGGATGATGTTGATGATCCTTATCACTACCCTGTTATTCGGGTTTTGGTAAGCCCCTGCTGAAGGATGTATGCGCCAACTGCTAACATTTTCTCTAGTTGGTCTTGAATGAACAGTATATGGTTGCCTCTACATCAACACTGGATCCTTCTCATCATCTAACAAATCGAGTTGTTAAAATTCTCAGTCACAGGGGGTCATCTTATATGACCTTTGGAGAGAATATCATCCTTTTGCTAAATCGCGAGACTGAAACCTCCCTACAACTTCTGATCCTCAAGCTTCTATACCTATTATTTACTACAAGAGCTACCTACGAATATTTCTACACTAATGATCTCCGCGTCCTCTTGGACGTCATAATTCGTAACCTCCTCGATCTCCCTAATGAGTTTGTCTCTCTCCGTCATACATATCTTCGAGTCCTTTACCCATTACTTGCTCATACACAATTGAAAGAACCACCACATTACAAGAAAGACGAGGTAGTAAAAGTTTTAAGTATCCTCGGTGGATCAGGAAATACACATTGGGAACCAGCAGATGAAACCACCTTGCGACTGGTTGAGCGAGTAGCCAAAGTTCCCTGGCTCCGAGACGATGACATCAGTGAAGGAGAAGTTGCGCGAAAACTCCTCGGTATAAGTCTTTCACCGTCACAAACCGGCAGCTCGATAAGTGTTTCGGATGTAGCTGCTGTTACGGAAAAACCTGGTGTCCAAACACCAAGTCGCAAGGCGGAAAGTGGAAGCACAGTGCATGATCATGATGTCCCTGTAATGGCTCACTCAGACGAACTTCCGAAGAAAAAGCGTATGCTACCCCCACTCCCACCGGCGGTTAGAGCAAGTAATACACAGAAGAAAGTACCACCGAAGACACCGCCGAGGAGGAGAACGAGACTTAAGGCTATGGTTACACAACCACCTGAGGCGACGGAGGTTGAGTAATGGACTGTTGGAATCCTGTGTATTATAAGTTGACTTGGAGTTATCGTAGGGGGATTAGGGTTAACATGGGAAGGTCTGGTCTATGTTCCTCCAAAAATACATACAGTGGCGTCGGAGTGAGGAGTGTAGGGATGGGTTATTCATCTCTATTCAAGCATTGAAATTGGGCAATTGAATAGTAGTTATCAAAAGTTTGAGTGTTACCAAGTAGGACACTCATCTTGTATTTGAACATCGAGGTTCAGTTATTATGCCTTGCATGAAGACGATATAGAGTACAACCGACTTTGAATCCATACTCATTGCTTTATTTCGAGTGCTGTCATTATATATGCATCGCCTTCTTCTAGAGGTATCGAAATTCCATATCAAGATGAATAAGTATTCATTCCTCCTTGTTGTCTTCGCTTTTGGGGGTCCCAAATTTTCCAACGCCTAGACTTCTTGCATCTCCTACTTATTGTACACCAAGCTTTTTGTGGGCTCAAAAACAGTTCCCTTTCAATAAAGATCTATCTGCCACATTGTTTAACATTTCGCTCGAGGTCTCATTCTCAATGTAATACTAGCTTTGGGGATCAGAGCAGTTCTCCATTGAACAGATCTCGGACCCTTAATTTCTTCTAATTCACCCTCGTACTCTGTAAGGATTTGCGAGAGAACAAGTTTCAGGACTACGACCGCGTAGAATCTACCAGGACTTTCATTACGTCAGACTTCAATTTACAAAAGTAGGTCTTGACTTACCAGGTTATACGTCCAGCGCCCCATACTAGCCAAGAGTCCGACCGGTCAGAGAGCATGGATGGATCTTTTTTAACACTCCCTGGTCCAGTTGCATTCTTCAAAAATCGACGACCATCGAAAATTAAAGCATTGTGAAAATGCTCATTGTCCCGCATCATGGTGCGGTATGGAACGCTCACCTCTGTCCCTTTCGGGATGCGTAAGCCATCAGAAAACTTGAATTCTTCAAGAGCATGGCGTCGTATACCGGCTATCAAGACATCAATACGATAACTGAATAGAGATAGAATCCGAGAAGAAGCTTACTGCTCTCAAATGCGCTTAATCTTGCCGACTCTTTGAGGAAACTATCAAGCTCCGGCAAACCTGTAGCCATGGTTTCGAATCTTGTAAAAAGTGGCCCGTCTACCTCGGCTTTCAACGAAGCTAAATATTCCGGGTGAGAGTATAGGCCCACAAGGGCGTACGTAGTTGCCTAATAACAAATAGTTGGTGGTTGGGCCTCTCATGGGATTGCGACGGCTGCTGGACTGAACTTACAATCGCCAGGGTATGGAGTGATCCATACCATATTGCCATAATCTCACCCACCAGTCTATCGGCACTCCATATCTCCGACTTGGGAATGGTATCAATGAGCCATTGTATGCAATCATCCTGAGACCGTTGTTAGATCCCCTGCCTTGAGAAAGTTTTATATTGTTGGTGGGAGTGGAAAAGGGACAGATGAGTAATGAACATCTACAAAACCAGATGGAAGCCTGCTACATCAAGTATCCGATTTGAAAAGGCTCTTTCAGCCATGATTGACTTACTGCTTGTGTACCATCATAGTCCCCGGATCCTGTGGAAGCATTTTCCATCCTTTGTTGTACAAGTGGCGAGAGGTACTTGTACATTACTGATGCTGACTTATGATTATGTGTCAATAGTCTAGCAACAAAGCTATGCAGTGTTAGCCAATTTCAACTTTTAGGTTAAGACATGGGATGTACGGTGCAATATTTCTAGGCAAGATTCGGATGGCTTCTGCAGCTAGATAAACATCTTCGGGGAAATCAAGGGCGGCCTTCACAAAATCGGTATCCCCAGCTGTGATGTGAATATATCAGTCGAGTCAGGCAACATGCAAGGGGTATTGCACTCACATAATTCTTTAGGAAAGAAGGCTACACAATTGAGTCGAGTGATCATTCTTTTCGAAGCCGCAAACAAAGGAACGCGTCTCCAACCTACGCAATATTAGCCTCTAGTTGAAAAGAGATTGCAAAGTAATAGGCCATCTTGTGACAATTTTGAACTGCTCATCTCAGTTGCGAGTTGATCTTGTATCTCTCTCTCTTCAAATTGGGGACAAGTTGTGGTAAGCGAGTTGTGAGGAGACTTCGTAGGGCGCGAACGAAGCCAGTTCCTTCTATACCCCTCTGGTCTTTCCACTCAAATCCATGCATAGTATACTTTGGTTGAAGGAACTTGTCGAGAGTTAGCGAATGAATTGCCCAAGATTCTCGCGATCGAACCTGTTTCGCAACGGCATGAAGGGATAACACATTTCTAGGTGCTTTATCCAATTCCCTGATGTGGCACTGAGATGTAAACCATTGTAATTTTCCCCTCTGGCGTCATTATCTCGAATGGCTCCCGAGCCGACTGAGATGAACTTGTTAGCGCAACAGTTCTGATGATGAAGCCACGATTAAACCTACTTTATTGTACATCTCTTCTATGATGGATGTGCCATTAAAAAGGTATCTGTACGCCAAAAACTTCTCTCGTACGACTAAAGGTAGTCTCTTACACTGGAGATATAGTCAACTCGGGGTAATTTCATAACGAATAGAGCTTTATTTAGCATTTCCATGGCCTTACCTGCTTGATGTATTGCAAGCGAGCCTTGCTGAGCAAAGACGACAAGATATAAACAAGGCATAACAACGTTACAAAAACCAGAAGAATAAGCAATTGTTTGTCTGGGAGAGTGTTTCGAAGCATGCCAACTGCAATATAAAAAAGAAATTTAAGACCAATAACTTCTTGCTGGAGGCAACGTAAGTGCTATTTTGACTGCTGATTGATTTCCACACAAAACAGACACAGCGGCACAGCGATCGATCTCTCTGTTCTTTTTATTGAATGCTAAGCAGACGCAAGCACATTTCATGATTCACTTTGCTCCGGAAGACAAATAAGCACAGTTCCCCCTTGGTCTATCTGCACTTAGGATTCCCAAATAAGGACATGGTGAGAACATATCTTACTCTACTGCGCCCCTAGGCACGCCAAACATGATGTTCTGACGGAAGCGATTGGGGTATTGGTAACTGGATGGAGCTGCAGAACGGCATCGCCGTCGCCTTCAACTTAAAAATCGGCACGTCTTTCATCACTTGTGACCCTAAGCTGAGTAAAGTGATGGTGTGGGAACCCACGAACCCAGAAAAGTAATCATTTATTTACGAGAAATCAAGTACATGTAGAAACTGTGCCACGCACGTTGTGTCACGATTCTTCTCTGGACACACATCGGACGATTTATGAGAATGAACGAGACGATCCGTACATATGCATGTATATATGCATGTATATATGTAATGACGTGCGGCTGACAGATGGAATTTGTCCCCTGCTAGGTAGGATCCGATCCTGGTGTGTTTTGATGCGTGCAGCACATACTTCGGGTGTTGATGTATGAAGAAGGTACTACCCAGATACTGTACTACAGGAGGTGGGTAGTAAAATTTCCGCAACACGAACACGAACACGAACATGAAATGTTACCCCACCATTCTCGCCATTCTCACTACCTACCTACCATAGGACGAACGGGCAACGGGCAACGGGCAACATATTCAGTCAACCATTCATATTATTAGCCATCAATGCTATCAATAGAACTTTAAGTCGTAATATTACCTATGCAATATTCCCAAATGCAACGCCATAAAGTGAATCATATTAGATCAATCATCTAACTTCCAACTTCCAACAGGAATATTTCAGAAACCATAATTATGGCCAAATTCGAGATTTGTTTACTCTTAGCCATTTTAGGAGTATCTTTTATCATTTTAAGCAGGGCTCTTCGTCGCACGATCAGCAAAGATTCTCGGGAACCCCCAAAAGTTGAAGCAACCATTCCATACCTCGGTCATGCCATAGGTCTCTTTTGGTACAGGAGTGCGTACTACACCAGACTTTGGTAAGTCATCCTCATAGAGAGTAGAATCTCTCGTACGGCCAAATACAAGTGCTGACAAGAGCACCTCCATATGCATAGCCAAAAATGGAAAGCGCCAATCATTTCGATCTCCATGTTTGGCGGAACAGTTCACGTTGTAGGCTCTGCAGAACTGATGCACTCTCTTCACAGACAGGGCAAGACAGCCTCGTTTTGGTACTTGGAGGCACGATTCACAGCCGAGCTCGGGGGGCTGAGCAGAGATGCATCGACAAAACTGGTTGCCAATCTAGAGCCAGCATCCGAAAACCCTAGTCTTCTGATAGATGGTTTGAAGGCCACACAACAATCAATCTCTCCTCTTGGCGGAGTTGATGACATGATCCGAGCTGCAGCAGATGTCATCAATACCCGCCTTGACAATTTGGCAAGCGAAGTAGGCAACAGCACTTCAACTACAGATCTATGGGCATGGGTTCAGCATGAAATCACAGTCGCCACAACGGAGAGTGTCTATGGCCCCGCAAATCCATATCGAGAGTCAAAGGTAGAAGTTGGATTCTGGTATGTCGTACTCGAACAGCTCATTCCTGCCGGATGCAGCTAAATTTGATCTAGGAATTTTGCTGATGACAACATTGCGCTCTTGCTGACAAAGTTTCTTCCACATTTCGTTGCCTCAAAAGCCATCAATGGCCGAGCTGTAGTAGTCGAGGCAATGAGTCGTTACTTCGCTAATGGCGCTCATGAGAACGGCCCATCACTCGTCAAGGCAAGGCATTTAGCTCTGTCTGCCGAGATGAGTCATGATGATCTCGCTAGGTTTGAGTGTGTGAATGGTATTGCAATAATGACGAACACGGTCCCTACAGCTTTTTGGACGCTCTTCCACATATTCTCCGATCCAGTGCTTCTTGAAGAAGTTCGGGAGCAGGTTAGAGCAATAACAGCAACCGAACAATCACGCGAGACAGGTCTTTTGAAGAGAAAGATCAGCCTTCGGAAACTTAAAGATGCGCCACTGCTCTTCTCTACACAACAAGAAGCCTTACGGTTCCGAGCTACTGGATCAGGACCACGTATGGTCATGGAAGATATGATCATCGGAAATGACCAGTATCTGCTCAAGAAGGACTCAATCTTGATCATAGCCAACAGAGCGTTACACTTCGATAAAGAGACGTGGGGTGAAACTGCAGACTTATTTCGTGCAGATCGCTTTTGTGGCAAGGTCCCTGGGCATGCTTTCCGAGGCTTTGGTGGAGGTGTGAATTTATGTCCTGGTCGAGGCTTCGCTATGGCCGAGGTAGCAGCGCTTGTGGCAATGCTAACAATTAGGTTCGATGTATTACCGGTAGAAAATAGCTGGGTTGAACCTGGGCAGGATCTCAATAATATGTCCATCCAGATTGCTCCACCCGGAAGGAATGTTATGGTCAATATAGTACCGAGGAAAGATTCAGGCGAGGAGAAATGGCATTTTGAGTCATAGTTTTGGACATTTTACTTCGCACGCACGAGATGCTATATGGTTTTATCAATTGATGAGGCAGATTGGTTGTTGATATTGACCCGCGATGCGATCTAGAACAGAGAAAATGACTGCCAAAATTTTCACGGTATCCAAATCACAATTTCTCTTTTTCAAAGATCGAACCAAATTGGAACATTGACGATTGCTTATTTTAATAAAATTAGAACATTGATGGCTTGTTATTTCATTGAAAAGGAATATTCATAGGTATGAAATTGAGAATACTGGAATGCTGTGATGATATGAGAGTTACCGGTCACGCTCATATCGTTACAAATGCTAATTCCGGTCACCCTTACGTAGAGACTGCTCTCTCAAGTCTCTTTGCCCAGCCATCATGCTCCAGAGACCATATTACGGCCGCCCTGAGACCCCTCTCAAAATCCTGATTTGGTTCATACTCAAGCACCTTCCTCGCCTTTTCAATACTATACGTATGCTCGAACAGCGCATACTCTACCTGCTGCTTTCCCAACTGGTATGGCCGTTTATTCCCAAATGTAAAGATCCAGAACACCAATTCCAAGCATGAGGAAAGGACCAAGGCAAACCATGTTGGTAAATAGAAAATGCGTTCGTTCTTTGGCTTGTGGCCGGCAAACTCCCAGATCATTCTTGCAAAGTCCCAGAATTTATGTGATTCGCCATCATGGATATTGAAAGCCTCTCCGTCTGCCGTGGTAAGATTAGAGGATCTTCGTTTGTGCGTGTCAAGAAGAGCTCGCGCCAGTAGAAGGTGAGAGACTGCTGCATTTTCGACACTGCAAAAACTCCAGAGATTGTTGTCATCACCAAGTACCACGTTTGTCCGACCTTTTTGCAAAGCGTTGAGAGCGCCGGGAATGCAAATCAAGTCATGCGTTCCGTAGATGATCGGAAACCTCAGGGCGCCGGTGTAAAGGTAGCCCTCCCATGAGAATGCTTTCTTTATAGGCTTATCTATTGGCAATGGCTCATTCGCATTCAAAACTAGTTTCTCTGCCAGAGCTTTGCTTCTTCCGTACGCGGGAGCTTTGGGATCACTATCCGCGAGAAGAGATTCTTCGGTAAGATTAATATGCTTCGGGCCCGTGTAAAGAAGAGACGATGAAGTGTAAATAAGTGCTTGGACATTCGTTGACTTTTTGGCGATTCTGAGAAGGTCCTTCGTTCCTTGGATCGTTACCTTGTCATAGTCTTTAGGTGTTCCTGTGACGGGGGATGGAGATGCAGCGTGTATAATCACAGTGGGCTTAACAGCATCAATCAGATTCTCAATTGAGCCGTTGTCGGTAAGATCAACATCGTGGTAACTAGCTCCGCTAATTCGGTTCTTGCTGTGGTTAGCAGAGCGACTGGCGACGGCGACGGCAGAAAATGTCGCATTTTCAACAAAATGGTGCACCAGATGGTAACCAACAAACCCGCATCCTCCGATGACGAGAATACTAAGGAGCTCATCTCCGCCGGCTGAATCCTGACTATCCTGACTAGATGTCTTCATTGCCATCGCCAACAACAGCTTTGCGTGAAATTGTATTTCGAATATTGCGAGTATGTAAATTGAGAGATGCGTAAGTGTGTAAAAATACGGATAGTTTGGGTATGAGGCTACATACAATATGTGACTTTCTTGTTTGCGATCCAGGATCCAGCCTTGCAATTGCAACAAATTGCTTGAATCTATAATAACCTTACTTTTTTTGACCTATAAGTAGGTACCTAGGTACGTGTTGGGTAATTCTCATTGATCCAAAATAATTGCGAGGGTTCTTGAGGAGAAGGTAGTGAAGTAGAAACATGCCACATTTTTTTAGATGGTTGTGCCGCCGGTACGCATGCTGGAGCATAACTATAAGTAATTGGACCAACGAAATCTTTGTGCCTCCACCAATGTTCTTTCCAGTTGCATGGATATTTTGAGAAAAACAATAATCAATACTTATATTATTGGATTTTTAAACATACCTACAGTAGTCCTTCATGTACTTTCCTCGTTTTTCACCCGAATCTCTTACTTTCCTTTCCTTATTAAGAGGCAAAATAGTTGATTATTGGAACCGACTCGGTGAGGGTGGTCAAGACTCAACACGCGTTGAAGAATTTCCATCTACCTACCTACATATGATCTATTTTAGGCACATAAGCCTAGAGAGACTTATTATCGATTCTTCGGCAAGAACTTTCATTGGTGACAGAAGACGTACATTTCTTCACATTGTCACATATATACGGTTGGTTGTACGACTGATGAATTGGGGTCTGGTGGTGTCTTGCTGAGGGGTGTTCTACTGTGAAATCATGGCGCAGTACCTCCCTCTAGTGAGCGCGGTGCCACTATGACTTGATTGTTGCTTCGGAATAATGGCAGAGAGTCTTGGGCCAGTGCCATCCAACTGACTGCTACTTGAGTACTATCTCGAGATACAATTTCTATATAAAATCACATTTTGTTCGTTCGTTCTTTCTTTCTTTTCATTACGTTGTTGATTCTGTTTTCTAGTAATCCCAAGCAGCAAAGGAAGCTCATATTATTGTCTTTTTATGTCTCAAATCACCCCCTCTTTGACGAATTTACCTCCGGAGGTGCTCGCCCTCCTCGGCAGCACCCCTTCCATACCTCCACCTGACGGCGTGAGTCCTAACTTCGTAGATCCTCACAGCAAAGGTTCAACCCAAATCGCTGTTACATCGGTCATCCTCAGTATAATGCTCCTATTCTTCATCAATAGGGTTTATGTTAAAGTTGTTCTGATGAAAAAAGTTACATGGGATGATGGTTCGTAGAAGCAGTGCCCCTTTTCTCATTGCTCAGATACTAATCAAGTTTCAGGCACGTTAGTCTTGGGCGTGGTAATGACTATTGTTTTCATACCTTGGTATGATTTCTTAGCTGACGCATGGCAGGCTGGATGCATAGCATATTATGTTGCGTGTGTTTGGGGTATGCTATTCTTTACTTTGCCGAGGAAGGAATGTGGCTAAACCCAACTACCAGGTGCTCAAAAGGGGCGTATTGGGATTCATGAATGGGATATCAGCATTCTACAAGCATCGAGCTTAGACCTCCTAATTGTAAGTGAAAGTCTGCCGGGGAGATATTGACTGGTAGTCATAAAAGTATAAAGCTCGTTAATGATTTTACAGCCAGCCTGGCTCATCACCGTTCTTACGCCTCTCACTTTCTTATTTATCAAGACGAGCTTCTTCATCTTATATCTACAAGTCTTCAATCAGCTACGGTGGCTTCGAATTTGTTCTTGGTTAGGCTTGGCTACAACGGTGATAACGTATGTGGTCCTGACCATTATCGTGTTTGTCTTTTCAACACCTCAACATGGCGAGTCATGGTTAACACACCAGACTTCGGATGGCGAAAAGCATATCACCAAGCTGTCCGTCCCACAGTCCGTTATTGGACTTATACTAGACGTGTACATATTAGTGCTTCCTATGGCAGGGGTTTCATCCCTTCGAATGTCACCCAGAAGAAAGTTTGGCGTTATGTCTATGTTCTTTTCTGGTGTCATGTAAGACGTTATCCCTTCCGCCAGTGGTTCTACATTTCTGATTTGTCACCAGGGCTTGTATATGCTCAATTTGCAGCATTTATTATCGACATATTTTAACTTGGAGCGCGGACACAACCTGGCACCTCATACCTGTCAATATCTCAACGTAAGTGCAATAAATCAACCCCCTACAACCGTTTGGTTGACGCAGAAATCTCATATTATCTAGCTTGAGCGAGATGTTAGTGGGAGTTATTTGTGCATGCATGCCAGCAGCAGCATATACAGCGCGTCATGAAGATGTAAGTATTGTTAGAGTTTTCATCTCCCCCGATAGAAGCTAGATAGTTGCTCGATGGTCCTCGTTTTCATCCTTGCAAGAAAGGAGAGCCGCAGCTAATGTTCCGATACCTCAGTCCATGTATCGGAAACTTCTCAGAATTATAACCATTCCCTTCGAGTCCTTCAGATCGACGTTGCGTGAGTCAAAGAACAGCAGTATATCCTCGCGGATGCGCACTCGACCTACACATAAAAACGATGAAGAGAATGCACTCAAGTCTACAGATCGAAAGTATGCCCGCTACTTCAATCTCGATATTCTCGCATCTGATGGAACCGGCACTGGCACTCAAAATACAGGCACCTCTTTGACTACCGTCACAGGCTCTCCACACGCTACAGTCGCAGAGGTCAATGGAATACAGCGTTAAATTAATTTCGACATCGAAGGCTCGTAAGCGCTGTTAAATTGATGAATAGAGGATGATAGCACAGCGTTAAATTGACATCGAATTTAGAGGCTCCTAAGCCTGTTTGATGGATGGATGAGGGATAAAAGCAATCTCTAGGGCTTGCCAAATAATTGAACTTTTGTTCATCGCTTCTTTCTACCTCGGGAATCCACCTATCAATTAAACAATTAGCAGAATTTCTCTATAGGCGAAGAATTCTATTTGGCTATATGTATTTCCCAGCAATTTCTCCCTTCCCTTTTATTCCCACTCTTGTCTTTGTTTAGGGTTATTCTTTTTAGCAGGACGTCCTGTGGATTAATTCTCCAACGGCTGTAATTCAATGGGAGGGAAGGGGCTCGCTTATTATATATTCTTCGTCTTTCAGATAATATAATAAAACAATTGATAAATACTTCAAGATGATTGTAAGAATTAACTCTTTTTACTAAATTTATATAAAGGAATTCATCTACTTTATTGAATAAAATATTGTATAATCAATTGAAGTCCGGCTTACGACATTTAGAGGGATATTGAACATCGATACATTACAGATAGTAGTATCGTTTATAAATAGCTTTATAAATAAATCGATTAACAAGAACTTTAAAGAAATTTCTATTATATCTAATATCCACAACTTCATAACATCCAAATCTATAATAAAAACTTCTAATAATCAAACTTCTTTCTTCAAAACTTATGATTGGCAATTGAATATCCAAGGCTGGAAATTGAGCCGAGTCGAGTTGGAGAAAATCTCAGGGAACATATTTTATATAAACAACGATCGAGTCACAGTAACTCAACTCAAGGTGTAAATTAAGCCGAAGGAATAGAGAAAATAGCTTTCTTGTTATTATCAGCTATTCTAGCTCCAGCGGTATTATGCTGCTTTGACGATTTCTTATATGATAGTTCCACTAAGGTATGTAATGTAACTTTCTTTCGATCTCAATCGAATTAGATGTTATTTATCTCTCGCAGATACAACAAGTTTATTGTAATGTCATTTTGGTTAAAATTAAAGGTTTCCGCCCGAGCATTTCCACCCGCTTGTGCAGAGAATGGTATATTATTATTATTGGCGCTACAACATTGGACCTATCTTGAGATCAGCTGGTTATATCCATGAGCGAGAAGCACTCATCCTCCGACTATTACCAGCACATCATGTTCTATTGCCATATTGACAATGGTTCCAGGTTGTGATTGGGAATTGAGATTACTACGTCGTGGGTGATACTTCAGAAGCATTCTGAATAATCACTGGATTGGGTGAAGATAGTGGGCGCAAGTGAGCACCATTCTTTGGGTGCGTGCTATAGTAAGAGGTGGACTGTCCAGGAAAAGGTGATTTCAATGCTTGACTTAGAGCAGGAACGAGAAAAACAAATGACAAGTGTGAAGGCTTCATCCTGTCTATATTCAATAGATCGTAATAACAAAGGATGAAGAAAGGTCAATTGAGAATCCACGGGTAAAGGAGCGTTTTTGAAGAGCAATACGCACTAGGTGTACACTGTGGTAGTTCCGCTGAATTGCTCCTAATTGCTCCTGGTTGATCAAAAAATCAAGTATCGGTATACCAGGCCTTCCACAGTCCCGGCAATATATATCCTGGTGGGCCCGACAGGGTGGTATGGGTCACTTTATAGACGTGGAAAATTTTGGCAGGAAGTTGTTGGTATGCTCTAAAAATCCAAATACATCTGATATGTAACTACTTTGGACGGGATACCAGACCACTTGAGATATATATCCTATCCAAATTCCAACCAGAGGAGTACCGATAACTTTCCCTTTCCTCTGTTTTCCATCCTGGTTCTTGGAGTGTTCGGTGCTGCAGTCGGATGCATTGGTCATCCCATTTGATATTGCAGTGGGTGCTAGAAGCATATTCAAGACAGCTGGCACGGTAGCCAATACCTTGGATTCTTAAGGATGAATGTGCAAGATCTGACCGCGCGCGGTGATTGTGCCAAGGTTTGCTGATGAATATGAGGGTAGGGATTGTCGATTTCGTTAGCAGAGAGATGAAAGCTTCGGTTACACGAGCGAAGCCAGGTAAATTGATGGAAACACACTCCGTCAAGTTATCCATCAGACTTTGGGCATATACTCGAGACGCTAGCTTTATTGATGAGAATATCTAGTTTTCCATATTTTTCCACAATATGACTTACGGCGGCTTCAATAATTCTGGGTTTGTGACATCAAGTTGGTTAGAGATATTGGGTCGATTGGTGTTGTGTGGTTTAATTGTTCGGCTGCTACAAATGACATGGTACAAGGGAGAGAAGAAAGCAACACCTTTGGCATTGCAAGACCTAACCCGCGGCTAGCACCTAGTTAGAGTTAGATTCAAATTTGAAAAGAACTCAAGTAGATTTTTGAAACACTTGCCGGTGATCACAACAATCTTCTCTAGAGCTCCTATCCTCAAAAACTTGAGGTATGCTACTTTGTCGATATACTGTGATATGATTATTAAGCTCATCGATTGACACTTGGATTTCGCTTGCGTAAAAGGAGATACCAAGCGTTTCAACTTGGCGGGCTCCCCCAATTTCTGAACCCAAAATTTCTTGAAGTTCATCGAGATTTATAAGGAGCTGTTAGCCACCTGCCCAGACGCTGGTGCTACTGGCTACACATTTGAATGGCATAGTGGAACCTCAGAATTACCACCCGTCAATTCGGCATTCGGTACCGAGCATGCTACCACACATATGATAAAACCGCCTTTTCCTCATGCTTAGCACTGCTTCTCATGGTACCACAAAGCAGAAAACCATGAGATCGCCCTCGACTTCGAGAAGAAAGCGAGTGCAACTACGAGAGATGGTTATCCTGTGAAGGATTTGGTGGATTATGCAAATTGTAATGGCACAAATCCTCTTCAGAGACGATGTTGGGGAGAAGAGAAGTTAGAGAAGGTGAAGTTTCTGAAGCAGAAATGGGATCCTCAAGGTGTTTTTAGCCGATCAAGTCGGTGATGGATGATGGATGATGGATGATGGAGGACGGCGACGCTCTGTATTATTAATCATGATATTGAAGTTGTGCTCACTGTCAAACCGTTGAGATTGACTTATTAAACCATGTCCAGATTTAGCCACGGCATGGGACAAGAATTGGGTCAAGACTCAACTGGACCCTGGACCCTGATGGGATGGGATGCTTGTAAGGATGACACAGACCCGAACTATTGGAAGCAAATTATAGAAATTATGGAAATATGGAAATTATGGTTCTTTTGGAATTCCATACCTAATCATTGGATCCAATTATACATGCAGGTAATAAGTATTATTGCAGTAGGTAATTTAGGTACGAAGAGCCATTAGCGAAATCAAACTACAGACTGCAGACTGCCCTGCCCGTCCTTTTTTTCTTAATAAAAAAATTAAATTTCCGGAAAAGGTTTCTTAAGATGCCTCGGAGAATTTGGGACTCCGAGCTCTCTTCACACCTCGTCATCGCTTCCTCTTCATAAAAAGTAATAAATTATTATCGTGACATTTGAGACTTTGTCTTATTACCATAGGACCGGGGTACTCTTTTCAGACATGTTTAAGCTTCTTCCGTAAATTCGGATGTTCAAAAGGAATGATCTGGAATATCGAGTCATTTGCGGGGAATAGCATGAGTAGTCTTCCATATCCTACCTAGTACTCTCTCTCTCATTATTTTCTAGACCGTAAATGTGGTTCATTTCTTCATTTCTTCATTTCTTCATTCTTCGTTCATACCCGAACCCCTCTCATCCCCCCCCTGTTCATGGAAAGTGGGGTACATTATCCACGTCATGAGGATCTCATATAACCTGGAAACCATCAAATCAATGATCCATCCATTCATGATCCATTCATGATCCATCCATGATTGAAAACATCCTGGTGATCTAACATTTCATATTATAAAATAAAACACTCTTAAACTGCAGTGGATCGTGCACGATGTGGAACACTATTCTGAAATATCACGTGTATCTCTTCAAAAATCCTTTGAAATTAATACACTTCTTTCAACAATTGATAAAATGAAATCAAAATATGAAATATTGATTAGGATCATTAAATCTATTTAATGGTTCAATTAAATGAATTCTACGATATGTGGTTCAAAAGTTATAAATGATTTTACGAATCTACGAAACCTACGAACCTACGAACCTACGAACCTACGAACCTACGAACCTATAAATCCTACGAATTCTACGAACCCTACGAAACCCTACGAACCCTACGAACATATAAAATAAATAAAATAAATAAAATAAATAAAATAAATAAAATAAATAAAATAAATAAAATAAATAAAATAAATAAAATAAATAAAATAAATAAAATAAATAAAATAAATAAAATAAATAAAATAAATAAAATAAATAAAATAAATAAAATAAATAAAATAAATAAAATAAATAAAATAAATAAAATAAATAAAATAAATAAAATAAATAAAATAAATAAAATAAATAAAATAAATAAAATAAATAAAATAAATAAAATAAATAAAATAAATAAAATAAATAAAATAAATAAAATAAATAAAATAAATAAAATAAAATAAATAAAATAAATAAAATAAATAAAATAAATAAAATAAATAAAATAAATGAAATAAATGAAGAATTAAAAAGAAAAAATAAATTAAAAAATGAATTAAAAAAAATAAAGAATTTAAAAAAATATGAAATTAAAAAAAAAGAATTAAAAAGGATATATATTTATAATAAAAAAGATTATATAAATTTTAAAAATAATAAAAGAATAATAAATATAATTAAAAAACGAAATTAAAATATTAATAAAATAATTAAGAAAAGAAAAATAATTAAAAAAAAATTAAAAAAGATTAATAAGAACAATTAATAAAAAATGAATAAAGAAATCAATAAAAGAATAATAAAAAAATTAATAAAAAAAAATTAAAAGATAATTATATAAATTAAAAGGAAAAAAGATTAAATATAGATATAAATTTATAAATTTCGAAAATATTAATTAATAATTAAGAAAAGAAAAATAATTAAAAAATAATTAAAAAAGATTAATAAGAACAATTAATAAAAAATGAATAAAGAAATCAATAAAAGAATAATAAAAAAATTAATAAAAAAGAATTAAAAGATAATTATATAAATTAAAAGGAAAAAAGATTAAATATAGATATAAATTTATAAATTTCGAAAATATTAATTAATAATGTCGAATCACCTCGGTGGTATCAAAATGTGTATAATAAAAGTAGTATATTATAAAAGTATACAGATCGATTGTAGATCGATCTGTGAACTTATATATTTGCGAAGTATAGGTATATCGACTGTATACGACTGTACGTTTTGATAAATCTACCCTGCAGATTTATTGATATCGTAATATTAACAATTTTTAAATTAAATCTAAATATATATTATTTAAATAATTAAATATATAATATTAAAAATAAAAAAAAAATATAAAAAAAAAATATTTTTTATAATTATATAATAAATTATATAATAAAATTATATAATTCTTATAAATATTATATATTTAAATTTATTTTTAATTTTTTATTTTATTTATTTTTAATTTTTTATTTTTTTGTTATAGTTTTATTAATTTTGTTAATATATTCGATTTATTAATTAAATTTGAATTTGTAGTAATTGGAATTAATAAGATTAAATAATATTTAATAATATTTTGTTTTCGTTATGGTATTGATAAAATTTGTATTTTTGTTAATTTATATTATTTTAATAATTTTATATTTTTTGTATTTTTGGTATAAAATTATAATATTAATTATAAATTGTTTTTTTTAAATTATTTTTAGTTTAATAATATATTTGTAAAATAATTTCAAATTGGTATATATAATAAATAGAATTTTTGTATTTAAAATATTATTAATAATGTTTTTAATGGTAAAAATAATATTAAAATTTAATATTAAAATGTATAATTTGGATATAAAAATATTTTAAGTAATTTTTTTGTATTTAATTAAAAATTAATAAAGAATATTAATTCAATTATATTTGTTAATAAAAATAATAATATAATTTATTTATAAAAATATATTATTATTATTTATAAAAAATATATTTATAAAAACAATTAATTATAAAAATTTTAAATTAAATGATATAAAATTTAATTTTTTTAAATTATTTTTTATTTATTAATAAAAATGTTTATTAAATATTTTAATATTAATATTTTAAAAATTGATATATTATATTATAATAAATAAATCAAATATAATTTTAGGTAATTAACGATATCAATATATATACTTTAAATTTGTTGTATAATAAATTGTTTTTTTATTTTAATATTTTTATAAATTTTTTTTTTGGTTTTATATATATTTTTTAATTCGAAATTTATAAATTAAAATAAATTAATTTGCTTTTTTTAGTTTAATTAAATAATATTATTGTGTAAAAATAAAATATTATTATTAAATTTGATTAATATAATTAAAATTAATTTTTTTTTGAATTTGATTTTAAAAATAATTTTGATAAGCTTTTTTTATTCGAATTTTATAAATATATTATTTGTTATAATTAAAATATTATTTATTTAAAATTTAATAATATCAAATTTATTTTTTATATTTGAATATAGAAAATAGGGGTTATATATTAAAATAATTATATTAAATTTTTAAATATAATATTTATAATAAATATAAAATTAATAATTTTTAATTTTTGAAATATTATAGAATAATTTGTATATTTTTAAAATTATTTTTAAATTAAGATTTATTTTTATTAATAGGATAATATAAAATGATTAAATTAGTTTTATTAATAATTAAATATAGATTTAAATAATATTTTGAATATATAATTGTATATTTTTGATTTTTTTATAAATTATTATTAAAAAAAAAAATATTTATTAATTATATTATTATATTATTAAGGATTATATAAAAATCATTATTTTTTTATTATTATTATAAATTTGAATAATTAATTTTGATTTTTTGAAAATTTTATTAATATTAAAATTTTTGATTTTATTTATAAAACAAAAACAAAATATTTTATTTTCGAATAATATTTTATTTTTGAAAATAATTTTAAAAATATTTTTTTTTATTAAATTATTAATTTTGATATAATAGAAATTAATATATATTAATATAATAATATTAATTTCGAAGATTTTGTTTAAATTATAATTTTGCAAAAATGTAATTAATTATGGTTTAATATTTATAATAATATTTAAATAAATAATTAAAGTATTTAAAATAATAAATATATTTGTAAACTTTAATATATTTATATTAAAGGTTATAATTTTTATAATATATTAATTTATATAGAATTGTAATATTTAACAAAAATCTTTTAATGATGGTATAGATAATTATTAATTTGAAATAATAATTTGTAATATAATTTTGATTTTTTTTTGTAAAGTTGATTTTGGAAAAAGATTTTTTTTATAATAAAAAGGTTTGATTTAAGTAATTCGAAATTGTATAATTTTGTTTAATTGTTAGATAGTATATATTTTTTTATTAATTTGTAAAAGTTTTTATAGATCAATTTATTTTTTTTTTATAATCAATTCGGATTTTCGATAAACAAAAATATTAAAATTGATAAAAAAATTATGGATTAAAATGGTCAAATTATTATATTTAATTAAAATTTTTTTAATTTATTAGTTTATATATAATTTTTGTATAATTATTATAACTTTTCAAATAATTATAATTTTTTATATAATAGTTGGGGAGGGTATATTATATTTTAATATTTATAGATAAATATTGTATATTAATAAAATTGGTACAATTTTATTAGATTTTATAATATTATTTATAGTTTTTATTATTATTTAAAAAATATATTATTTTAAAAACTTTTTATTTATAAATTTTTTAATAATAATATTATATATTTTTTTGATTAAGATATAATATCGTTTAACAATTTTAATAAATTAATATATTTTGATAGATATAGACCTAATACTTATTTCTATATTTATTATTATATTAATAAATTTTTTACTAATAAATTATTTTTTTATATTATAAATAATATAATTTAAAAATTTTATATAAATATTTATTTAATAATATTAAAATATATTTCAAATATATTTTATAATTAAATTATTCAATAAAGCCATTATTTAATATTTTATTATTTTATTAATAATATAAAAAATAAGTTTTTCGTTAATATAAAATATATTAATATAAATATAAAAATTGTATTTTATATTTTTTTAAAATATAAATTTAAATTTGTTAAAAGATTTTTTGTATTTTTAATAATATTTATAAAACTTAATTAATTATTTAAATATTATCGAATTATAATTATATTTTATTTGATTTAATATTTATTATAATCAATATATAATTGGATATCTAAATTGGCAATAAAGATATTGTAAATCTGATTTATTTAATATATAAATAAATATTTTATTTAAATAAAATTGTATATAAATTTTTTAATAAAAAAATATATATTTATATTTCTAAATAATAAAGAATTTTTTATATTATAAATTATTTTATATAAAAATATTTTTAATATTTTTATAATAAATATCAAATTTATTTATATTAATAAAATTAAATAAAAATAAAATATTAATAAAAATAATATAAAATTTTATTATTTTAATTAATAATTTAATTATAATTAAATTAATTAAATTTATTAATTTAATATTGAATATAATAAAGGTAATATTTGTTATTATAATATTAAGTTTTATTTTTGTTAATTTATAAAAAATTTAGAATTAGATTAATTTGATAATTAATTTTTTAATTATTTTAATATTAATAATAATATTTTGAAATTTAATATTATTATAATAAATTTTTATAGTTATAAATTTTGTTATTAATATATAAATAAATATTTTAGTAATTAGTTTTTTAATAATCTTTTTATTATTAATTATTAGATTATAAAATATAAAAAATATTTTGTTTGTATTATTAATTTTAATATTAATAAATAATTATTATATTAATTATAATTAATTATTTAATAATTCGTTTTTATATTTATTTTTATTTTTTTTTATAATATTAATTATTAGTTTTATTATTATTATTATAATTTTTATTATTATTATAAAATTTTTAATTATTATTATAAAATTTTTAATTGTTTTTTGAAAAATTAAAAAATTAATTAAACAAATATTGATTTTAAAATTATAAACAAAATTTTAAATAATAATTCTAATTTAAAAATTTATTACAATTTTAATTAAATTATTCTTTATTATTAAATTATTTTTTATTAAATAATTATTTTTAATTATATAAATTTGAATTTAAATTTAAATTTAAAAAGTTTTAATTATATTATTTTTAATTATAAAATTTAAAATTAAAACCTTTTTATTTATAACTTTAATTATTATAATTATATTTATTATTATAATTATAATTATTATTATTTTTATAAAATTTATAATTAATATAAAATGTTTTATTTGTTTTATTAAAAATAATAGAATTAGTTTTTATAATATTAATATTAATAAAATTAATTTTAATAAAAATATATTTTAATAATTAAATTTGTTTTTATATTTTAATTA